>CM037155.1:41622718-41770218 GCA_020921065.1 Vaccinium darrowii | reverse complement strand
CTTCCTTGTAAGTCCGAGGCTCACTTTCTAACAAATAAGTTAGAAAATCTGGACCAAAGGACGTTGATGTCCTAGCACGCTTGCTACGTCTGGGTTCAACATCAACTTCCTTTTCTTGGTCTCCACTGCTATGGTTAGCAGGATGCAAAGTCCGTTTCACTGAACTGGACTCCCCAATGAATCTATACGGAAAAATGTGCTCGAAAAATGACACATTTATAGATTCCATGTAAGTGTTTTTGTGTATATCTGGTACTCCAGACTCATACACAAGGAACCGATATGCACTACTATTGTGTGCATAACCAATGAACACACAGTCAACGGTTTTCGGTCCTATCTTCTCATACTTAGGAGGAGGTATTGCTACTTTAGCAAGACACCCCCACACTCGCAAGTGCTTAAAGTTAGGCTTCTTACCTTTGAGCAACTCATAAGGTGTTTTGTCTAACTTTTTCCGGGGCACTAAATTCAAAAGATAGTTAGCGGTCAACACCGCTTCACCCCACATGTTCTGAGGCAACCCAGAACTAACCAACATAGCATTCATCATTTCTTTTAATGAACGATTCTTGCGCTCCGCAGTTCCGTTCTGCTGAGGCGAGTAAGGTGCAGTGGTTTGGTAAATAATACCGTGTTTAGCACAGTAATTCCCAAACGGTGTTTCAAATTCACCACCTCGGTCACTTCTCACCACCTTAATCTTACTGCTAAGTTGGTTCTCCATCTCATTCTTAAAGAGAATGAGTTTATCCAACGCTTCATCCTTGCTTTTTAGCAAGTATACATAGCAATATTTTGTGCTATCATCAATAAAAGTAATGAAATACTTGTTTGCATTTGGCGTTTGGACATATTTCAGATCACACACATCAGTGTGGATTAGCCCCAATGGTTCGGTACTTCTCTCAACCGATCGAAACGAAGTTCTAGTTAACTTTGCTTCGACACAAGTTTCACACTTGTGATTTGTATCAATATGAATAGCTGGAATGTGGTCCAAGTTAACTAATCTACGCATAGATTCATAATTAACATGACCTAGTCTACCATGCCACAAAATGGAAGACTCAAGCACATAAGCAACTGGGGCAGTTGTCTTATTAATAGTAGGGATAACAGTCATTACATTCATTTTGAACAGCCCATCGGCCATATAACCTTTCCCTACATATGATCCAGCTTTAGTCAAAATGACCCTATCTGATTCAAACACCATGCGAAAGCCGTGATTGCTCAGCAGAGAGCCAGATATCAGATTCTTCCGAATGTCTGGCACGAACAACACTTTGTTCAGGGTCAATGTCTTCCCCGAAGTCATCTTCAGGACCACTGTTCCTTCACCAGTAATATCTGAGGTCGCTGAATTCCCCATAAACAGCTTCTCCCCATTAACTGGCTCAAGTGACGTGAACATCTTCTTGTCACAGCAGATATGGCGAGTAGCCCCAGTGTCAATCCACCACTCCCGTGGATTTGAGCCCACCATGTTCACCTCAGATACCATAGCTGAGAAGTTCATTTCAGAACTACCTCCCGAGGCTTCAGCAATATGCGCTTGTGGACGAGGTGGCTTCTTGCATTCTGATGCTTTATGGCCAAACTTGTCACAATTGAAGCATTTCCCTTGGAACTTCTCCTTGGGCTTTTTAGCGACACCACCCTTTGGTCCCAGATGGACACTCTTGCCCTTCTGCTTATTAGACCGCTTGTCATGTTGGTTCTTTTTCACACCACTTGAGGAGGGACGACCATGCTCCACCATATTGGCCTTTGCCATTTCGTCCTCCTTGGCAGCAATCTCTCTAGCCCGGTTTCCTTCCATGACATTGAGCTTGTAGAAGAGAGTCTCCAACGTCATCTCTTTGTTCTTGAACATGAGATAACTCTTGAACTCTTTCCAAGTTCCCGGAAGTTTGTGGATGATAGCAGCCACCAAAAATGGCTCAGGCAATAACATCCCTTCTGCTTTGATTTCATTGATCAACATTTGGAGCTCTTGGACCTGTTCAGTCACAGGCCTTTCATCTCTCATAGTATAATCAAGGAAGCGGCCCACCACGAATTTCTTAGGCCCAGCCCCCTCGATTTTGTACTTTTTGTCCAAGGATTTCCACAGTTCCTTGGCTGATTCTGCCTCATTGAACACAGAGTACAACGAGTCATCAAGAGCATTCAAGACATAGTTCTTGACCAGATAATCAGCATTCTTCCACTGATCCAGAGCCTGTCGCTTCTGGTTGTCCTTCTCATTTTCAGCAACAACTGGGGCATCCTCAGATAAGCACCCAGCGAGATGGAGAGTGGTCAGATAGAACATCATCTTCTGTTGCCATCTCTTGAAATCAACCCTTGGACCAAACTTCCCAGGCTTATCAACATGGGACATCGGTATCGAAGGGACTCCATGCAGAGGAGTAGCAGCACTTGAGCTTCCCACATTTGGAGTCTCATTGTTCTTTGTCATCGTACCTTGAGAAATGACAAACCACAAATTAGTGAAACTATTTTCACAATCATGACAATAAGCATAGATTAACAATCTAAACTTAGCAACCAAAAATTGGTCTTGCACCCACAACGCACAAGCGTACCCCGGGGTTCCCAGGGGCATGGCCCCTGGTGGGGGTTCTAAGGGGCCGTGCCCCCTAGCGGGGTTCCTAGGGGCAGCGCCCCTAGGCGGGAGTTCGAGGGCAGCGCCCTCGACGGGGTATACCAATCCTTGTGCCAAGTGACTACACTGGCCATGTACTAAGGCTGAGTAATTAACCTTCCACTGGTTATATTACTTGCAGGCAGAGCACACGCTTAGGCCGAACTAGCCCAACCACTGGCTGTTCTTAAACCCAGCACAAGGACTGCTATCACAAAGCAGAGATCCAGAGGACTGTGGCTAAGCAACGTCACTGCTTAAGCAGAGTAGGTTGCTCCAGAAGCCAAACAATCCACTGATCAAGGCCAGTTGCGCACAACTGCCTAAAGCCGTGGCTTAATCAGTGAAGTTCAATCGCGCACGATTGACTTAGGCCGTAGCCTCTGATTGTTGTTTGTATTTATTTCCCACACGAGTAATCTAGTCAGATTACTCTATGATCTCAACGAGATCCCACCAATTCTGTCTCTTCTTCGATTCTGTTCTTGCAACTCAAAAGTCAGTATCAAAACAGAATTGTTTTCTGGAACTCGATTGCCAATCGATAAGAAAAAAAATCTTTGTTAAGACTGTTGGAGAAAATATAGTGGCAATCACAGATCCAAAGAACAAATTCTCTTTATAACATTAAACATGAACAAAATGTAAACAAATTACATGAACCGAAAATAATAGAATCGAAACAGAGATACAAACAGTAGATTGGAAACTGCCGAGTCGTGTGTAACCACACTCTCCTTAACAAAGATTCGCCGCCTACCGTGGGTGTTGTAGGTTGAACCGACGTCTTCGTCCTAGGATACAACGGCTAGAACCACGAGCCGACGAAACACCACCGTCGACCGCCTTGGCGAACTAACTAGCGTCTGTCTCTCTTCCTGACTTAAATGAACTTAGTTGGAATGGATTGAATTGTTTTGTGTGATGCAAAACACAATGAGGAGTGACCTATTTATAGGAGAAACTCCAAGTGTGAAAGAGGGAAAGTTAGGTAGCCCACAATGGTGACTTCTAGTGTGAAATGAGGAAGATTAGGTAGCCTACAATGGGAAGCCACCCATGTGCACAATTCATTCACATTGAAGCCACCCATGTGCACAAATTCATTCACATTGAATTGTCAAAATTCCAACAAAAACCATTTTAGCAGTACACTGATAACCCGTACATGTGGACAGATTGCGACATATCTGCCTATACATTCTGTATTTAGATCACAATTAAATAAACAAGTCTCCCTTTCTTTGCAGGACATGGGCACTGCAATATGGTGTGGCAACGGTCATAATTAATCGAGCCGAGCATTAGAGTGTTCGAGCAAGGCTGGTTTAAAATCCATTCGAGGCTAAACGAGTCTCTATAAACAAGCCGAGCATATCTACACAAGCCAAAGCTATGGCTAACCCATGCTCCTAACTCGAGCTCAGCTGATTGTTTACTAAACGAACAAAAAAATTCGTCCAAGCCTGGCTCACAAAGTAGATGTGCCAAGCCTCAGTATACTCGAGTTGTTGGCGAACCTATGTTCAATGAAGGAAAATTCAGTTGGCTTAAGGAGTGGTTCACAGAGTCACATGAATGGAAAAGATATACCATCAAACGACCTCACTGTCATATAATCTGGCTCAATTTTTATGGTATTCCCATTCACTTGTGGAGTACTGTAAATTTTATTTAATTGGGACAATCTTGGGGTGAGGTGATAAAAGTTGCTGGTGTAACAGCTTAGTGTCTGTCCATTCCTATGGGTAAAGTCCTTATAAATACATCCAAGATGGATTTGATTAACAAGGTGATGGAAGTGGAGAACAGAGGAGAAATTCACAAAGTCAGGGTGATCGAGTAACAGATGGTAATTAACACCTTTCTCAAAACTGAATGTAATTGACAGGGATGCCAAATACACAAGCCCAATTCACCGAGCAAAGCTGAGGAGGAAGATGATGACGTGCAGAGAAGCATGGGAAAGAATGATGTCGTGGATGATGACATGTCAAAAAGCAGGAGAGGGGGCTGATTCTGTTTTTTTTTTTTGAAAGGCAAAAAATTTCATTAATCATCGGAAAGGAACAATGACTAATAGGACAAGGCGAACGCATAAAGTTCAAAGAAACTAATGCGTAAACCGAGACCCAAAACACAATTGGCAAGAAGCCAACCAAAGCTGGCCTAAGCCCACCCCTAATGCCGAAGCCCACACCCCCATAGGTCAAAAGAACCCGAATATAACATTACAAACCGCAAAAAAAGATGGGCCAAGCCCAAAAACGTGAAAGGGGGCTGATTCTGTTGATGAATGTGCAGGGACAATATGAATGAGGCAGTTGGGGATTCAGATGCCCAAATGCAATAATGCCTGCAAGCATATCACTTTCTTGTTCACGTAACTATGACTCCAACTCAAGTATTGTTCCATACAACAGAAATGTGCTTCTAAAAAGGACTGGTGAAAATGAAGTGCTAAAGGAAGCTAGTAAGGGGCAGAGAAAGCAGAAAACAGTAGAAGAAATTTTAGGATTACCAAAAACAAAGGGAGGGAAAAAGGGTGCAAGAGAGGTAAACAAAAGTGTGTGGTGTTTTGATCAGCAGTGGCTGCGGCTGCATTGTCAGTCTCATCTGAGGGGATAAATCACAGAAACAGAATTTTGTTAAATGAGGCACAAACAGTCTGGACGGTAGCAAAGATAAGGGGGGAGGACTACATGGGTAATGATGAAGAAGTCATAAGCAAGATTATGGTAATGAAGGACCCAGATGATGAAAGATATGCTCTATGAGGAACTTACATAGAGCGTACCAGGTCTGTTGGGGCGTGGCTGGTAGAAACCATTTGGAATCAAAGGAATGATTGTGTCTTCAAAAAAAAAAATTCCTGTAGGGGTGGAGGTAAAGGAGTTAATTAAGATCAGAGTAGCCTTTTGGGTTAAGTACAAAGCTGATTGGAAGGATTATGCAATGGATGATTGTTTCTAATGCTTTGTTTACTTGGGTGGGCAGTGGGCTGGGTTCGGGCAAGTTATAGTGTCTGGTTTGGGTGTCTGGTGTTTGTCTTGTTTTGCTTTTTTTCTTCCTTGGGTCTGGTCTAGTATCCTTGGTGTTGGTGGTTGGGTTGAGGTCTGTTCTCTGGGGTTTTTCAGAATCCTTTGTTTTTCTTGCTGTTTTTTGCTGTGCGTGCTTGGGTTGGGGCTGGTTTTTAGGCTGTGTGTGCTTGGGTTGGGGCTGGTTTTTTGCTGTGTGCTTGGGATGGGACTGTCTTTCTGCTGGGGGTTGGGTTGTCTATTTCTGAAGGGGTGTTGTGTGTGTGGGTGGGTGTGGGGAGATTTTGTGTCAAGCCTTTAGGTCCTTTTTGTCCTGTATCATGTGTCTTGTGTCTTGTGCAAATTATGTGTTCAAACTGTTCCGGGTGTTAACTCTCTTATGCAAATTATGTATCCTGGTGACAATTCTCATTGTGTAACAACAAAGGGTGATGCTGGAAATCATTGGGGATTGTAACAACAATGGGTCATGCTCGTGCGGCTGGACTAAACCACTTTTTGCTGCTGTTATTTCTGGAAATTATAATATGCTGCTGATGCTGCAAGACTGAACTTATGCTGTTGCCGGAAAATTATGTTGACTCTGGAAGACAACTACAAGAAGACGTGGGAGGTAATATGATACTTGTTGCTAAATAGTTTTTACTACTTCTGGAAGATATCTTCAAGAAGACTGGAAGCATGGATCAGGATGACAGTGGATAGTTTGGATCGGAAGCTGACTAGATTTTCAGATGGATTGTTGGTATCTCATTTATATAATTGCTTGATCGAGGCACGTCTGATTTTGGAGGAAATGTTAAAGAGTTATTGTCTGGTTTTTGGTGCTCTTGTCTATAGCACCTCTGGTTCTTGTGTTCTTTCCTTAAGTTGATCACTTATCAACTTTTTAGGGGAGGCGCGGCATATGATTGCATCAAAGCATAGACTGATATAACACACATATAGGCATAGCAGAGGTTTGAAATTCAAGTATACATCGGTTGCTGCGTATACCAACACACGGAATTTATCGATGCATATTTAACCCTTCACCAGATCAAATCTACAAGACAGGAATAGTAGAGTCTACAATGTGATTTCCAATGAAAAATTTACCAAAAGCCATTAGGCCAGGAACATGAGGCTGAACATTGGGTGATTTTCACCTCAACTGCAGCTTAAAACCAACAAACACATAGGACTTTACCATCCAAACGGAATTCCATTCCTTCTTTCTTTCCAACTCCTATCTCTTGTCCTTTGCCCAACAAATTTTTTTTCTTGGAAATAATTCAAATATTGAAGGTTCTTTACCTACCTAACTAGTGCACTATATAGAAAAAGTCCGGGTTGTGTTTGGATCAAGGATTTGCTGAGGTATTTATGTAAGAAAAGGAAAAGATCGATTAAAAATGACAAATTCATTCTTTGATTTTTTCTGTCATTTTCCGGTTCTTCGATGAATCCCTCTGCAGTTCTTTTGGTCCAAACACACCCCTAGTTTTACAATGTGGATATGATTCAAGACTTTGGAAGGGGCTCCCCTCTTAAAAATGACTTGAACAACTGAAGTGCTGCTCTTGGCTTGAAAAGTGGTACCTCATGACCTGCTCCTCTCACTGTTGCAAATGTTAGCCCTTCATATACCTCTGTCCAACCTCCCACCTTCACAAAAACAACAACTATAACTAAGTTATCCCAACAGAAAACGGGCTACCCAGTGCACGAAGCTTCCGCTACTGCAAGGTCGGACATATGCAGCCTTACCCAGCAGAGAGGCTGTTTCCACGACTCGAACCCGTAACCAGCAGGGCACACTACAGAAAATACTCTAAAACACATGAAAAAAATGAGGATATAGAACTGACCTGATTCTTAACATACCAAGGGTACCATGGAACCTTGGTAGATAGCTTGAGTTGTGCTAGGGCATACCTAGTGGCCGTGACCGGTACTACCGAGTCAATATCACCACTGAATAGGGAAAAAAATTTGAAGTTGATTACAACAAGCTACTTGTTTCCATCAAATTTTGTAGCCAATACATACTTAAATTTAGAAAGGTGATTACAGTGAAATGAAAGGTTCCGACCTGAAAACCCAAATTCTCAAACCAGCAGCAATCAATTCCCGGTATATTGGAAGGATCGATACATCTGTGTCGTTCCAATTTCGATTCAAGTCTTCGCTGTAAATTGTTTACAGTTTTCGTTAGAACCTAGTCTAATTTGAAAGAAATGCAAATTCAAGTGTGATGGATTAAGCTAAAATGGGAATAAAATAATCTTGATTCACCTGCAAGCAGTCCATTTATATGGAATCTTGGTAGTGTTGGCATGGAGAGCTTTCTGCACATCTGGTCTATTGTAGTAAGCCTCTGCATACTTTTCTGTGCAAGGATCATACCCTGAAATCTGCCTGAATATCTGGATAAATTCCATAGCCATGGTTAATACATATTCGCCTAACTCAAATAACAGGGACAATAGTTGTGTACTACTAAATATTATCTCCAAAGCAAGGATACTGGAACGGGTACGAATACAACACAACAGGGACGCACGCACACGTCATCCTTCCAAAAACTATATTTTCAGATGTATATAGTGTTGGAGTGCAGGCAATCTTCAACAGTGGTCTAGCCCAGGGGTGTAGGGGACAGAGACCCCCACAGGGACAATGTGAAGTATTAAGGTTGTAAAACTTTGACCCTGCTCAACTCTTTAAAACTGCATTATTGACCTCAATACGCGTCTCCTTCGACTATTGGAATATAATGAAAAAGCTAGACACATAGTTGGGCGCCGTGTCTGATACGTGTCCGAATGTGACCATGGCTCACAGGGTCAAAAGACGTGTCCGTGTGTCTTAACTCTTTGGCTATTATTATGGGAGGGAAACTTCACAATCCTAAAAACTGAACAAAAGTATGAAGCAGGGCTAGAATGTTGTACTAACTACTAACAGCAATGCATTCATTCTAAACAGGCAACAATTTACTATGGCCCTTTCAACGAGGCGGTGGCCGAGGGGTACGGTACTACCAAAGGAAGTTGATCACGGATTACCAATAAATTTGAACTTGATTCTTCCTAATCCATGCCTGTGGTTATTGGGGACGGACTGTAAATTCGTTAGCAATACGTGCACACATTTTGAATATTATGTTTCTAAATATGTATGCAGTCTATACCCGGTGAGGACGATGAGGCAAACGCATTTTGTGACGGCTAATGGAAGTGCTTCCATCCGAGTTGAGGCAAGGGGGTGCATAAATGTTGTACTGGTCGATGTTTCCGAACTCTTGATCCATGGCATAACTGTACATCGATTCGCACTGGTTCGATTCCTTTTGCTGGGTGAAATCACAAGTGCTGATGAGTTGATGGTATGTTCGGTCCGAAATCATGGCATGGCTCCACCAATATGTCACGGTTCCGAGGTTGTCGTAGTAGTTGTCTGTCACTGCATTTCCAACCTGCATTTCAATGCATAATCCAATGTATTCACTAAATCACCATTCGATTATTACCGAAAAATATGAAGAACATGAAAGAACAATTTCATTTACCATAAAGCCTTTTAAATTTATTGGGTGCTTGGATTTGGCATTGTAGGCCACAATTGCTCTTGCCAGCTGAGGGACGTAATGTCCAGCATAGCTCTCTCCGGTCAGGTAGACTTCTCGGCTTTTGTAACGCGGGAACCGGTTCATCCATCGTATTAGGAATTGTAGCGAATCCTCCGCTGGATGACAATAATTCCCATTCGATTACAATTTTTCATCGACAAAAGAAATGGTACAATGACACATTTTGCTCCAATATCCACAAATAATAAGCATAATTTCATGATAACATTTCATCACAATGACACAGTTTTTGTGACTTGAAATAAATTTGTTACCATTCCATTAATGAGAAGGACAACCACAAATTCATCATAACTTGTTCATACTCCTAGTAGTCTATCCAAACATGGCCTAACAATTTGTAATCTAGTTTTTGTAAACTCATTCAAAAAGGTCGTCTGGGGTGACCAGCATACTGACCCCCTCTTCGTCGTGACCATAGGGAAACCCACTCGCCCTTGAATGTCCGGGTTTTGAGCCATAGTTGACCTCACGAAGAGAAAATATTTGTCCATCACCACGTCACGGGGTCCGTCATCAGAACCCCACCGAAATGCAAGTAGACATGACTTTACTGATTTTGATAAGTGAAGATAAAAATGGCCATGATTCATGGACAATAGGTGATGCAAAATGTGAGCCATTCTCATGTCAAACCAATGATGCGTAAGTTTTAAAAATGTCACTTCCACATTGCTACGAATTCGATTTGCTTCAATGAAGACTCTGTTTCCATATAGTTTACGGGGTCATACCGGTGCGAAGATCACCGGTGTCGAGGAGATCTGAGGACCTGTTGCTGTAAGAGAAGCCGACGCCGGCCGGAGTTTCGAGGAACAGTAGGTTTGCCTCTGTGTTCCAAGAGAACTTGTTGAGGTATAGTCCTGCGCCTGTCCTGTTGATCCTAAAAGGGCCTATTTCTTCAGATGCACCATATGCCACAGAGGAACATCCTGGACCTGTTTATACAACAAATTAAATTTATATCTTCTCAATAAACAAGGATATAGTTGTCAATAAGAACGTGTATCTTGTTTGGGCCAATGTATTATGAATTACCTAAATTGATAGATCTTCATAATATAAACGAGTGTTCAAATAAAACCTAAAATAGAATTACAACTAATAAAATTCAAAATACTATACGTCTATGACCGCCAAAGTACATCAAGTCAAATTTTTAGATCAGATCGTTCAGCTCGATAAGAGGAATAAAAAGTGTATAAAAATATCGCGGAAAGTTGTAAGTAGTTTCTATAAGGTGATGCTACAGACACTTAAAAGGGACTGTATAAACATTACATTTACTAGAGTTCACTGTGACAAATAGAATTTTTTCAGTGTCGAGCGGGTCCCACGTGGTGGTATTCGGTGCACATCTTGGCCGTCCAAAAATGTGTTGGACGGTCTATTACATTTACTGGAGCTCACTGTAACAATTTTTTTATTCTTACACCTTTTTGAGGTTGCTACACCTCCAGTCCAATAAATTTTTCAGTGTTGAGGGGGTACCACGAGTGAGGGTAACGCACATCTCGGTTGCCAAAAATGTTTTGGCCGGTCCAAGTTTTAAATAAACCGTTCCAGACCTGGAAGAATTTATTTAAAACTTGGACCACTGATCGCTGAAATGGACGGTTGTGATAGAGTGCTACGGATAATAAACTCTTCCAGACTTGGAATAATTTATTTAAAATCTGAACCATTAATTGCTAAAGTAAACTGTTGTGATAGGGTGCTACGGATAACACATCAGACACCACGTGATACCTACTTGGCACACTGAAAAATTTATCCTCGAGTCATCAACAGAGGTCAGAGGCATGATAATTAGCACTAGAAGTGAGACTAAGGCTAAGTTGATTTTAGCAAATAAGGTCATCAGGTGCTAAAATCATGATTGATTTTAGCTTAAAATCATAGTTAATTTTAGCACCTGGTAAACTTATTTGCTAAAATTATTGTTGATTTTAGTAACTGAGTTGCTAAAATCTTTTGAAAAACTAGGCCTTAGCTAATAGAAGTACAGTAGTAAATATAAAAACAAAGTACCCGGACACCCTTGTCATTATCATTAATTAAAAAGGGAAAAATAGATATCCCTCCACCACGCATTCTGACAAAGATGGCTAAAAAAGAATGCAACAAAAAATCGGCCACAACGGCTGTGGTCTCTCTCATTAAATTTGGCTGTGTTTGTTTTTAGTTGCTTTCCAAGCATTTAGTTTTCATTGCCTTACTCCATGCAATATAAATGTAGAGAGAGAGGGAGAGAGAAAAAGGGTCATGAATTATTAGGACGCGGGTAGTTAGGCCACCATTTATTTCTTTTTTCTTCTTCTTCTTTGGTTCATGATTAACGTGCGCGGGGTCAGCTTATGCGTAACTTCAACTATTAGTCTCTCACGTCTAGTCAACGGCACGTCATCTACGTTGGGTCTAGGAAATTTTAAAAAAAAATTTAATTTCTTACAGTTTAGCCCCAACAATTGAGCTCTCGTCAATTGTGTGTGAAGAAAGGCCACCAACCAATGGCTAACATTTACTCCTGTTTCACTAATAGGAATGCTACTTTAAGGCAAGCATAGACTACAATAGGTGGGGGTACAAATGAACAATTACATGAAGCTTCCAAAAACGGCACGTCATCTACATTGGGGCTCGGAAATTCAAACAAAAAAAAGAAGTAGTAATTTCTTAAAGTTTAGCCACAACAATCGAGCCCTGGTTAATTGTAAGTGAAAAAAATCCACCAACCAATGGTTATAATTTACTCCTCTTTCACTAATAGAAATGCTACTTTAATGCAAGAATAGAGTACTACAATAGGTTAAGGGTACAAATGTACAATTACCTGTCACTACCCCAAAATTAAAGAAGCTTCCAAATTCAAAATTCCTTTCTACGATGGGAGAGTACTAAAATATCACATATGGCACTATCAAATATGTGATATTGTACCCAAAAAGATGTTATGCCTACCTTGCCCCATTAAGTAGTAACTCTTTATGTAGGCCAGAGGTAAAATTAAAAATAAAAAATGCTACATTATTGCGCAGGAAAAAAATAATATTCAAGTAGAATTCAAAATATACGGATTCAATGCATTGCAATTGTGGTCCACATCACAATAAAGTGGAACCTACACCATGCATGTACATTTCGGTATTATATCCAGTAATTTTATTATGGGTTTTGTTAATGTGTGCTCCTAAGGCACATGATAATGTCCATTAAATGTACCTAATTTAACCCACCTTTGTTAAAAATAATAAAAGTAGTTTATGACTTGTATTTCAAACTTACATTTCCCATGCAAACAAATAAGTTAATGTAAAGTACTTTTACTATTTTTAACAAAAATGGATTTAATTAGGCACATTTAATGAACATTATCATGTGCATTGGGGGCACACATTAACAAAATCCTTTTATTATTGGCTATTAACCCCAAAAAATTTTAAAATGCCTGAAAAAAAAATAGTTTCTATTTCAATATCAAATAAAAAGCCTAAAAGAAATTAATGCATATACAACTGGAGTACTCCATACAGAACTTGATTACTAACTAATAACCAGCAATCTAACAGTGACTATGCCGGTCGCTATGCAGCGTATTGGCTGCTACGTAGCATTTTTCTGGCCGATTTCGTTACTCCCCGTTAACCGATGGAATTCGGCTCCATATCTTTCAGTACTGCCGATTTCTTACGTGTCTCAGTACCGCTATTTAAAACGTTGTAGCTAGACTTCAAAATGAAGCATTCTTAAAATTATACACTATGCTAATTAAGTACTCAAAAAAACAATTTCACGCGAAAGATTCAACATTCGAATGTTGCAGAGTAGTGGACCTACATTTAACAATACTGACTTTCGATGAGGAAAAAAAAAATGTTAGAGAGAGAGAGAAGCTAATTAATATGAAACTTGATTACCAAGACCAATCTACAATAGACCCCCGAAATTAATCAACATTAAAATGTGTTTAAGAGAGAAAGAGGGAGAGGCTAATTAATTACCTCCATTAAGCCAAACTACCAAAGGTTTAGACAAGGGATTTTGAGAAGACTCAGTGAGCCAGTAAAAGAGAGCTCTACCGGCTACTTCATTAACGGTCACATATCCTGAAAACTGCTGAAATGAGACCTTTGGTTGCCCCGGAAGTGCCAGTATCCGGTCACCTTCTTCTTCTTGTCCTCCTTTTCCTTGTTTTTTCACTTCACGTGGAGTGGAAATAGCACAAACATGTAGCACAAGGGTAAGAATGACCAAGGAAAAAACAAAGGTCTTGCCTTTGGCCATGGCCATGGCCCTTCTAATGAAAGAAGAAGACCAAAGAAAAATGGTATCCTAGTTGTTTGGGTTTATGATGGGGAGGATTATTATTGTGCCTGTGCTGTCTGAGGACTGAATAAATATGGGGGAGAGAGAGAGAGAGAGAGAGAGAGAGAATCATTACTCCAACAACAATATTGCTAGCTCCGAGGACAATTGATATGGGCGCCCTAGAATTTTTGTAGCCAGGCCCTATGGTTAAAAAGACGGTTCTACCCTTACATATATATAAGAGTCATGGTATAGTGACCAAATATTAGGGAAAAAGAACTACACAATGAGATGAATAGTAATTTGTTCAAGAAAGCTATCAGCAAATCAATGTCATTTTCCCTCTAGCTGTTAGGAGTGTTTGGATTTCTCGCAATCACTTTATTTTTTAGTTCTCATAACACCCCTCCCGATCTTGCGTTTAGGATTAGACCTGTCATTGGCATGGCTTTCGAGTGGTAAGTAGTTTGGGATAACAATGGTGGTGTTCGAGGTATAAAAACCTTTCTGGTGGGTTGGACTTCTCCTCTGTTTGGTGGATTTGAACTTAATACGGATGGTTCTTTTTTATTCGACATAGCGGAACAGGAATGACAAGTGGTCTTATTCAGGATGGCTATTGTAACTGGGAGGTGGGCTTTCACAGAAAAATCTCCTCCACTCAGTCTTGTTTGTCAGTGGAATGTCTAGCTCTTCAAGATGAGTTACAATATGCTTTGGATATATAGAAATTTACGTGGAATTCTCTTCGAGGTTGATACGGTGCTATTGGATTTAACTCAAAAGAAGCAACTTGGAAATCACGAGCTAAGTTACGCTATTTCTGACTGTAGATCTCTTCTGGATCACTTAATTAAACTCATAAGTATATCACATTAGTCCTAGTCGAGTTGCTAGTTGGGATCAGTGGGTGAAAGACGGATGGCTTCGGTTCAGTACTTGCTTAACGTGCTAATGAGATGTAAAATGAAATGAATAAGCATGTATAACCTATTTCGAGCAAGAATGTTTGGACATAGATCTAAATGTAACTTTTGTATTTGATATATTAATCGAGTTGTTTTAAGTTGTATTTTTTAATTAAGAGGACTAATACGAGTTAAGTTTATCTTGAAATAAACTCACACCAAGTTGCGAATGAACACAACTAGTTTCAATATGCGTTCAAGTTTCCCTTATCTAAATAAAAATCTCTCTTAAGTCTTGAACTTAAAAAATATGAGTAATTTGATTATCTTTAAGTCTTGAACTTAAAAAATATGAGTAATTTAATTCCATCTGTAACCCTAATTCTTATAGCCAGTGACTGTCCCATTCCATGCTGAAGTTGAGTTTCTGCCATTGAATTTAGCCTTAATTTGGTGCCCTTATCAAAGAACAACAATTATTTGTATTTTATTTTTATTTTTTGTTTTGGCATCACATAAATTTTGCCTACTCATGAAAGCAAACCCTCAAATCATCCATTAATGCATGAGAGGCAGACTTTGACCACCTTTTCCCTCTTTCACTGGCTCTAACGAAACTAGTATTTCTATTTCTTCCAACCATTTTTTTGTTTCTCTCTCCATGTTTGGATAAGCTTGAGAATGTGTGCTGTTTCAGCCTTTTATTTTTATTTTATTTTATTTTTTGTGATAGTAGCACTAGTTGGAAAGGTAATTGTCCCATTTTTGTCATGCTTTATATAATAATTTCTAATTTAAGTTCATGATTAGTGACAATTGGTCTGATCTGCCACCAGGTTTTTTTTTTTTGGGGGGGAGGCATGCAAAGAAATTCATAATGAAATCTTAGGCTTAATTAGTTTTCTATTTGATTTTAGCAATCCAGTTGTTAAAATCAACCAAGATTTTAGCAACTGAGTTCAGTAGGTGCTAAAATCATGATATTTCAAATAAAAAAAATCAAGTGCTTCCGTGTATCGTTTTTTGAATTTTTCACACCGAATTAAAGTACACGAGGAGTACTTTAATTTGGTGCAAAAAAAAAAATCAAAAAACGATATACGGAATCACTTCATTTTTTTTTATTTGAAATACCATGATTTTAGCACCTGCTGAACTCATTTATTAAAATCTGGTTGATTTTAGCAACTGGGTTGCTAAAATAAAATGAAAAACTAAGCCTTACTCTCTCCCTGTCCGTGTTTGTTTGTCCTTTTTAGGGTCTGTGCACTTTGTGATTGTTTGTATATTTGAATATGGATTTCAAAAAATATTTAGTAACATCTTGTTTGATAGATTTTAATTAGTTTTATTATTCAATGTTTTCAAATGATGAAACACAAAAAAAATATAAAAAAATTATATTTGACACGAATCTCCAAAATAGACCAACCACCATGGAGGGAGTGAGTATTATTTAACGGAAAATAGAGTCTTTATGGCAGAGAATAATATGTAGAAAGTACATACATATCTGAGAAAATGGTATTGATATCCGTACAAGTATATTGATATTTGTAAAATGTGTGTTAATAGCACAAACTTGTTTATCATTATATGCATATTATCATTTATCTAATAGGCGGAGATTAGCAAGACCCTTATTTAATTGAATCACATGTTTTATTTCTTTCTAAATATTTTACCCATTTGTGAGCGTGTGTACTTGAAGTACTTTATAAAATTACTTTTCCCTTGCTTTTACAAACAACTTTTCCCAAACTTTTGTGTTTTGAAGACATGCAACAATATTGTCATAATCATATCTTATAGATTCTTATCTATGTTGTCATGAGGTTAGGATGGGCATGTGACCCCCTGGCCTATTAATAACTATTAGAGTAACCTTAATAAATTAACGCAATTTCTATTTAATTATTGCAAAACAGCACTAGTGAACCTTAGTATTTTAAAATACAAAAAAAATAGATATCTTGTAAATTTCAAAGACAAAATAACACGATCCAATTTTTTAGTTGAATCTCTTTGGGCTGTTTGGATACTTCATTTTTTATTTTTCATATATTTATATATGTAGCTGTTGGTTGTTCAGCTAGAAATCGCAAAATGCATTTTGTAAGAATGTATTTTGATTTTGACATTAGATAGGAGAAGTCAAAAGTAGGGTGAGATGAGCTTTTTAACTTCTCATTTATCACATTTTCCATTTTAGATAACAAAAAATCTATAAAATGTATTATGAACATATCCCTCAAACACGTCTTCTTGCAAAATATATTTTGCACATTTCTCCCAAACGCACTACCATATACAAAATACATTCTAAAATAATCCAAAAAGCTAAAAAATCAAAATGTTGAAAATGAAAAACTGAAACGAGCCTCCCAAACACCCCCTAATTATGCCATAATTACGATCTTGCTAGGTTTTACGGTTTTTTAGTATGCTTTTAAATTTTTTATTAATACATGTTTATTGGAATTGGTAATTAAGATTAATTGTAAAAGCATACATGAAAAACTTCAAGCATAAATTGAAAGAGTATACTCCCTCCGTCCCTTTTTAAGTGATATCTTTGGAAAACGTTTATTTTTGTGGATGTTAAAAAATGTACTCCCGTAAAACGTTTTTAATTTTTTTTTGGACCAAATTAAAATACTTAATGAGCACTTTAATTTGGTATTAAAAAATTATATAAAAAAAAGGGGACGGAGGGAGTATATTATTACGAAAGTTTACTTTTACTCTAATTCTATTATGTTTGACTGTAAAAAAAAAAAAAAAGAACTCCAAGTTGCAATTAATTAGCAAAAATGATATAGGTACACCTAACTTGCACCCCACATGCACACCAAGGTAATGTGGCAGACAATGAGAAACCCAATGTGTGACCCACTTGAAATGATGGGCTTCTCCTTATCTGCCATATCACATTGGTGTACATGTGGGGTGCAAGTTAGGTGTACCTATAACATTGTTGATTAGTGTTCGTTGACAATTACGTATCTTGTCAACCACAGGGATTTGTCCAGTTGATTGATGAGTTTGCTCTCTACAGATTAGGATGCGATTGTTAAGGTCAAGCCGTAAAAAAATACTTCCTCCGTCCCAATTTTATAGTCCCTTTTGGGAATTCTAACTTAATAAGAGGACATAAGCATTGTACTTTTGAAAACATATTTTTTCTTGTTTTACTCTTCAATCATTACAACTTCTTACTTTTTTATTACTCTTAACTTCAAAATATAAGAGTAAAAGAGGAAATTCCTTAACAATTATCCATTTAGTTTTCAAGTGGGATAGTATTTTTGGGATGCCAAAAAGTATTAACTGGGATTATAAAATTGGGACGGAGAGAGTAATAGTATTTTCTAGTGAGAAAGCTGACCTGCCAGCACCCTGACCATGAAACCCCAAAAAATTCTTACATTGTCGTACATCTTCTTGTAAAATACTCTCTCTCTCTCTCTCTCTCTCTCTCTCTCTCTCTCTCACACACACACACACTCACACACACAGACACTTTTTATTTCTTTATTTAAAGTGCACGCGAGAGAGAAGGAAGTGATTGGTTTCACAGAATAACGAGCATGGGTGTGTGGCTATGGTGATGATGTCCATGATATGGGTAAGCTCTTTTGGACAGACATTTTGCCCATAAACAAAGGTTGTGGAAATGTCACGAGCTTCAACCCCCATTTCATTACACATATATTATTCCTTTCTAAAATTAGCACTGTGTTGTTGGGAATCATCATTGTCACTTTATGATCGATCAATCGATCGATCCTCACTCCATCTCTCTCTCCCTCTATACTCATAATTCGCGCTCTTTGACCAAAATACATATGGACTAGACGGGAGGAATCCAGGGATCCTGTCCTGCGACACATAAACCATTCATCTTGGTAGTTAACGGTCCGAATTTTATTTCGGCGATAGACGGCTCGGATCGTGCAAGTGCTGCGATGAAATTCGAACTTAGATTGCACGATCAACAGCTCGGATACCGCAATAAAACCTTATAGTGCAGCACCGCATTATATGATCCCCAATTCCAGACGGCAAGGGCGATATGCGGAGTGATCTCTCTCTAGGCAAATAATCAATTAGTTGATGTGTAATGTACAAATGAGCTCGGCTTTTTGAAACTTATAGAAAATAATAATAATCGTAAAAAAAGATGAAATCTAGAGATATAATTATAATTGTAGAAAGTAAAAATTACGGAGGGAATTCCCAAATGAGCTCGGCTTTTTGGAGCTTACAGAAAGTAAGAACGATTAATGTAGAAAAAAACAAGGAATTGTTTGAAATAAAGATGAGATATAGAGAGATAAAAATTTGTGATTTGAGTTTGTATGAATAAAAAAAAATATTTATGATACTCATTTTTTTAATTATATATATGTAAATTTCAGCAAATATAGGATGTTTTTACCTCGAGTTCAAGCACAGCTAGGCAACTTACACATTCGTATCCTTCTTTTTCTTTGGATCCTTTTAGCCAAAGTTGAAAAGAAAATTTAACTAAGAAGATTCACTAGGAGAAAACCTTGTTCCAATTTCTGACTTAAACTCAAAATTGATTTATTGCGCTTTAAGAGAGATGTCATTCTTTCACAATACAACAACTTAAAAATGACTTGAGCTAATTCCTGGCTTGGAACAATATCCACTCTTTGATGGTCAATGATGTCCTATCCCTCACTCTTGAAACCATAAAAAAACTAAAACATAATAAAAATAAAAATAAAATCCTAAAAGGGCAATTAAAACATTATTGACACCACAAACACTATACGCATATAGACCAAATATGCACAAATTGTGCACAAATGACTATGTGAGGCACACTCCGGGGTCCTCCGGACACAATCTTAGCCATTATTAAATTAAAAGTAATTTTTTAAGTAGCCTCATAAAAAATTAGCTTAATCAAATAAGAGTAAATGTTTAATCCAATCTCATACTTTATATATATATTAAGAAGTTTCCTGTGAGGACTCTCTTACAAAAAAAAAAAAAAATGCGGGAAAACAGTTGTGAGCCGTTGGATTGCGTGAAGGGCGTAGGATCCAACGGCCCACAACTGTTTTCCCGCACTTTTTTTGTGAGGGAGCCCTCACAGGAAACTTCTTGTGTATATATATATATATGGGGCCAGTTCCGGGGACACATAAAAAAACACACGCTTTTGTTCCGGGTTATATTGTAGTGATCTAAACCGCAACTTTGTTTAAATGGAGAAAATAACATATCCTGCAAAGATTCGGCTCAATCCAATATTGATAAGTGCTTGATCCAAACAGTTACTCAAAAAACTTGATAGAAACTAGTATTCTCAGAATTGTTTGGATCGAGTACTTACCGTCATTTGAATGAGTTGATTTTTTTACACTTATCCTTAAAAATATGTTTTAAACAAGTTAAACAGTTCGGATTATTATCGTGGGGCTCCGAAACAAATTGTGTTTTTTTATGTGTTTTCTTATGTGTTTTCTTATGTTTCCTCTGAATCGACCCCTATATATATACTCCCTCCGTCCCAATTTTATAGTCCCTTTTGGGAGTTCGTGCCACTTTTCAAAGTGTTATATCTTATAATCTACAATGTTTTAGGTGATTTTGAACACTTTGTTTATTAGATAAAAACAAGATCCATATTGCATATAAAACGTATTACCGATTGAAAGATATAATCTTTTTTTTATCCAGTTAGGATAGAACGAGGGACTATGAAATTGGGACGGAGGGAGTACATAGTTATTCGACTGATTTGTTTTTTTTTTTTGGCCATCCAAAAATTATTTTGAATTCAATGAACATATCTTATTGTTCTTTTGGGACCTCATAGTGGACCCCAGTGCCCCATGGTTACTATGCACAATATGTGTGCATTTGGTCTCTACGCATAGTCGGACTGTATTGACCTTATGCCCTGTTTGGTGACTAGATATGGCACCTGAATTTGGCCAAGACCCGGTTTTGCAATCCTGGGCCCACCCTACTCCTGCGTTTGGCATGCCATTTTCATCCCCGACTATTTTCACTGTTTAGAGTGCAAATCCGGCTTCACTTGGATTTGACAACGACAACCCTGACCCTATCGTTAGCTAACAAGGGGGGATTTGGTTGAATTTCTACCCCTCCAAATTCGAGTATTTGCACTGCCCGGGGAGGGGGGGGGGGGGGGGGGGGGGGGGGGAAGAGACAGCAAATCAATATGAGTTTTCAGAATTTGACAAGAGAGAGAGTGAGAGTGGTATCTGTTCTTATTGGTGGTGGCTGGACTTCCGATTTGGAGGATTTCCAGTGGGCTTCCGATTTCGTTGCTTGATCGGTGGTGGCTGGAGCTTTCAATTTCGTTGCTTGATGCCCAGAGAGAGAGAGAGAGAGAGAGAGAGAGGAGAAGAAGTCGGTGGTGTCTGGAATTTAGAGGGGCCATTTAGAGGAATGGGATTTTTTCCCTTTCCAATTACCTTTTTAAAAATAAAAAAAAAAAACTTTTAACTTTTCAATCTTTAACTTTCCAATTTTTTAACTTTCCAATATTTTTAGTAAATAATATAGTTAATTTTCCTACATATTGTTAAATTTATTGCTATTAGTGGAGAATAAATCAATTTTGAAATTAAATAAATCAAGTGGGGGGCAAATCAATCATTTTCCCTCTTATCTCATCATATCCGCCCTCCAAATCCCCCTTATCAAAAAACCATCCAAACACCTCATACACAAATCCACCTTTCTTAAGAGATGGGTTTATCCTCATCACAAATCCACCCAAAATCATCTCCGGTCGCCAAACGTGACCTTAGTGTTTCACTGTTTTGCTCAAAGAACACAAGGCAATGTTGGAATGTTCCACAACTTTGTCTTTTTAACAAACTATTTTTGTTGTATGTTTTTCTAACGTTTTGATTTGATGTAATGTGGAAAAATTATATGTCTCATAGAACGTGAAAAGACACTAAAAGATTGTTTGCAAAAAAGATACTCCCTCTGTCTTATTTTAAATGCTCCCTACGAATATCCGTGCCATTTTCAAACGTCTATATCTTTTTATTAGTAATGTTTTCAAAGTTTTTAAAAATTTTGGTTTAATAGAACTAATTAAGATCTATCAAATAAGATCCATATTGCATATAAAATACATTATAGAATGAAAACTATAAGAGTTTTAAAAAACACGCATAACCGTAGGTAGCAATTAAATTGGGACGGAGGGAGTAATTTTTTGGAACAACCCTTTATAGTGTCTTCTGGTATCATTTTTTCAATCTTTATATCATATTGTTGAGCTCGATTTAATCTTTATATCATATCGTTCGGCTCGAGTAGATGAATAAAAAATACTAATATAGAAATTACAATTGTGAAGACGCTGACCACATTTAAACGAGAAAAACTTGGGTGCCTACTTAGTACCACGTGGCGGTATCCAGCATGCATCTCAGCCGTTTAGAATACTTGAATTTTAAATAAACTCTTACCGGTAAGAATTAATATTACTGGTAAGAGTTTGTTTAAAATACAGACTGTCCAAAATGAGTTTGTTTAAAATCCTGACCATCTGAAATACTTTTAAACAGCTGTGATGAGGCGTTGTAGGTACCACGTGACGCCACGTGATACCCTATTTTCACTGGAACGAAGGGATGTTGCGCAAGGCTGGCGCCACCGTTCCAGTGTCACTCCAACGATCAGAGACGTTCACCGCATAAAGTTCGTCGAGTACTACAATTGTACTAAAAGTCAGCTCGATTGAATATCGTCAGGTGTCTCATGGGAATATTATTATCTTGAAATTCATGATTCCGAATAGATCCAAAAAACTAGATCAAAACCATTGCAACAAGTTATATGTGTTCCGATAAGGCACTTATCGATAATCGATTGAGTTGATTTTTGATTCACATGTAGAACTCGACTTGCTCTATGCGATGAATATCTCCACTCATCGGCCCGGTGCTACACGACAAAACTGCGCCCGCAGAGCACGCGGCTACATAGCACTCACCCTGGATTCTTTTTCACACCCAAGTTTTTCTCCGTTTGAAGACTGTCTTCTCTCTGCAAATTACCCTGACTTGAAGCTGTCTTTAATAAGGGTGCAGTTCGTGGCCATATGAGCACACAGCCTTTTTCTGATCCTAGCATTCAAGTGAGTTTCAGGAGAGAATTCAGAAACTGAATGCTTGGTTCCAATCTCTCTCTCTCTCTCTCTCTCTCTCTCTCTCGATGATTCTTGTGTGATCTCTTGCTTCTTGCGTTCACTGTACTCAAAAAGTCGTCTTCTGATGAACCCTGAATAGTGAATCAGATCTGATATACGGTAGAGGATTAAATACTGTACTGAATTACGTAATCCACGTTCAATAAATAACATCGACATAAATGAAAGAAATTTTGATGAATCTACCTTGACTCTCTCCCAAAGTTACGAGTATTACTGTCACGTTTTGTCCCAACACAGTATTATCCCCAATGTATTTTTGTGAGGCCCCAGTGGTAAATGTATAGGCCCATCTGGGCTGCAAAGGAACTGATCGAGCCATTCGGTCTTCGGCTCGTTTTGGGCTCGTTCGAGCTCTCAATTCGTTAAAATTTCATTAAGCTCGAGCTCGCAAAAAAATTAATAAAGGGTGCTTTGGCAAAAAAACCAAAAACTGTTTTTTTGGTTTTGTCCTCATTCAATTTTTTTTTGTGCATTTGTTAGCTAGTTTTGCTTCACGTTTTCGTGGTTTATGGAATCCAAAGAGTATAAAATTATGGGCAACAGTAATATTTTTTGAATAAAGTCGAAAATAAACCAAAATATACCAGTTTATTAGTTTAATTTCGGCATTATTTAAAAAAATATTAGTTTGGACCAAAATTTTATACTCTTTGGATTCGAATCCATAAACCACGAAAACTTGATGCAAAACTAACAAATGCAAAAAACAAATTGAATAAAGACAACCAAAAAACTTTTTGGTTTTTTTTCCCAAAGCACCCCAAACAAGCTTGAACATTAGTATCCTCGGCTCAGCTCGAGCTCGAGCTTGCAAAAAATTAACAAATAAGCCTAAAAACGACATCGTAATAGGCTTGATAGGGCTTATTTTATTTTAACAAAAGAGAAGATTACATTGCTTTTTATTAATTCGAAAGTAATATGTTAATGTTAATGTAAAAAACTATAGCTAATTGTGTTACTATTTCGAAATAGAGCATTTTTTCTTGTAGGTTAAACATATATTTAAGACACATGCGCAATTAAAATTTTCTCTATTAATTATGCAGGTAGCAAGTGGAGTGGAGTGCAGTTGGTGCCTCCCTCATACTCTTATGCACATGGGCAATGTTCAATTCCCGTAAGCACTCATCCCACTCCCCAAGTCCTCTAGGATAGAGTAGATTAGGATTAACGAATGACAAAAAAAATTATGCAGGTAGGAATATATGTTTGTTGGTGGCTCGTGAACAAGCTCGGGCTAGAGTCAAGCTTCGACTGGCTCGGCTCGTGCGTGGCTGGTTATGTTCAAGCTCAAGCTCAAGCTTGGTAAAATTTTACTAACAAGCTTGAACACAGCAAAGCTCGACTCAGCTCGGCTCGTTTGCAATCCTAGGCCCATGGACAAGGGCGGAACAATAGGGAGGCTATGGTGGGGCTGAAGTGACCGAATAGATTAATTGAACACCCCCTCAAAAAATAACCCACAAATCAAACCCAGAGCTGCCGAAAATCTCTCACAGAGTTGTACGTAAGTCATCGAATCCGATTGCGAAGATTGAAGTTTCTTTCTAAAACTTCGACTCCGAAGTTGAAACTTCCAACATTTACAGTGGGCTTCTTCTTCTTCTTCTATGGTGAATGGACTTTCTCAATTACGATTTTCTTTGCAGATTTAATAATTATCTTCATTGAAAGAGAATTTGATGAAGATCTCGACCTAGATCCGACAATAGATGAATTCTATTTTCTAAAATGTCATAGGGTACAACTTCAATAGTGTACGCTTTTTGTACTTTTCTTTTGTGTATTCAAGCTTGATTTAGCCCAAGGTAAATTCACTTCTGGTTCCACCCTTTCCTACGGAAATGAGAATTACAAAAAAAAAAAAAAATGATTGATGCATAAAAAGGATAAAGTAGTCTATAAGGAGAAGAGATTATCCAGTGCCATGCGTCGCCGTCATATGATGCCTCAATTTTTTGTCAAGCACGCATTGGTACGAGACCTACATACTCTTCTTAAACCCCACACAAAATATGCCATAAGCGTGATGGGTACCAATTGATTCTATACCTATGCTGTAAAAATCACATTGCGCGTCCACTCCGGGACTCCACACGAATGATCGAAGTAATTCATTTATTTTAAATATGTCTTTAACCAGTCACGCAAAAAATGCTTGATCCAAGTGTTTAATTCCTTTTTCGGAATCCAGGAGAGAGTCCCAAAACCCAATTAGACCTTGGACCCTGTAACTGTGCAGCGCACATCGCAACCGTTCATCTCAAAAAACAATGGTCGGGATTCGTAGACACTTCTGACCGGTAAGAAAGGATATGTGAATCCGGACCATTACACACACTTTTGAAAAGGCTGTGATTAGTGCACTGCACGATGTAGCGCAAATAATGCGCTGCAAGATCTCCAAAACCCCAATGCAATCCATCGGTACACGCAGTGGTTTTCAAAATATGTGGTGAAAATGAGGTGTGGGGTGGCCAATGTTTCCTAGTAGATGAGAACGCTAAACGTTGGAGAATTAAAGATTGTCCCTGCGGAACAGGCTAAAAGTGTACCTCTGTGAAACAATGGAAACGGTCCACTGCTTGCCTTCGTTGACCCAAGTCAAAGCATGGGGAGTTTACATCACCCAAATCATTGTCATTGTGGGGGTTTTGATTGATGGAGGCCTACCATTGGATACTGAAATATATAGGTGATTTATCATGTTATAAAAAGACAGAATTATTCAACAGTTGAGATCAATGAGTGGTTCAGAAAATTCTAGGACCAGATATTTGTGTGTATTGTGTCCAAGATAATTAAAAAAAAAAAGAGGATGTTGTATGGTTTTAGGTCGGGATCCTCTACGGTCCAATTTGATCGAAATGGACGAGATAATTCAAATCTGGACCATATATTGCTATAATCAATGGTTTGGATTTGCTCTTAAACTCTTATTGGTAAGAGTTCATTGATAAATTCAAACCATTGATTGCAACAAATGGACAATTCAAATTTGGGCTGTCTCGTCCAGTCTAAAACTTAAATGGGAGATGATCCATCTCCCATGGATTTATATGCTTTAATGGTTGGCCTCGTAAATTTATTTGATTCTTAGGGTTCAGAATTATTAATTCCAGATTATTAGTAACAAACTTATGTTCTAGAAAAGTCATGGACTATGATCACTTCAAATAATTCATTTTTTCTTCTTCTTTTTTTGAAAATGTTGGGGATATGTATTTTTTCAAAGAACTCTTCAAAACACTTTGTCCCACATTTGCTAACTAGAAAACATTTTTGCTTTTTTTATGTGTGAAGGCTCCGTTGGACTATTGAATAGTTAGGCCCAAGAGAGGCCTCGCATGCACACGGGTTGGGCCAAGGTCCAAGCCAATTTGGGGAATCCAATTCGAAAACCAGTTAACCGGGTACGCGTTGTGAACCACGTGCGCAGGGGGTGTAAATCCACGAATTCGGGTTGATTAATAAAATCAATTAATTTTGTTTACCAAAATTATGATCTCTCCACGCTTATCTAAGGAACTCTACTCCAACCATTTTACGCACACCAAAAAATATTTTCAATACAGAGTTCAAAGAGCAATTAAGGTCAATTGTGTTTTGCATTTTCCAGTCTTCTCCCGTGCAAAGAAGATCGAGACAAAGGCTGTTTTATCCTGGAGATGGCGTGGCTGGTACTGCTTGCACAGTGAGGGCGGAGCCGCGAATCATCTTAAAGAGAGCGACCTAGTCCGCGACTCAACCCAAAAATAGTAGCCAATTTCTTTCGATATTTCTGTTTAATTACAAATTCTGAGGTAAACGGTTCCATATTTTCTACAATATTTCCAACAGAAAATTACTCGAAAGTGCATTCATAACTATGATCGATCACTTTAAATAATTCATTTCATTTTTTTCTAAATGAGTCAATTTCATTCATATAAAAACCCTAAAGCAATACAGATTTCATCTCATAGTACAGGATTGAACCAAAAACTAACAAAATCTAGAGGCAAGCACATATACTAGTAAACTCCGTGGCACTCCTACCAAAGGCAAACCAACAACTCGGTTGTTGTGCTAAGAGCCAATCCTCGATCCAAAATTAGAAATCTCGAGGGATAACAGCTTAAGCCCTAACACTAAGCACAAGATGAAAAACGAAGAATCAGCTAAGGTTATGCAGTCCAAAAGCCAAACGCCAACCAAAGCGAGAACAGCTACAAAAAAAATCGGTAGCCTCGACAGGGTGCTTACTCCGAGGCGAGTCCTCGCTGACACGCGGGACTCTATGAGTAGGTAACCATGTTGATAAATCGACCCCTAACGCAAACAAGATGAGAAAAGGACAAACATAACCAAAGCCAAATCAAAACAAAGCAGCAAACTACTAGGAAATAACAATAACTAAAGCAAATGGCCAAAACTAAAAAACTGACTGAGTTAACTAGGTCACCCATCCCTAAGTTACACTGAGTCACACTGATTTGCACGGAGTTGAAGTTGAGTCACCACTCTGAGAGCAGACTAGCCTCCGTAGCCGCCATCATCGGTTTCTAAAAGATTTGTTCACCGAATGAGCCTAGGCCACCATGGATTCACCACACACCTGAGACAACCCAACAAATCAGAGGGGTTCGGATAGAAGAAGGCACTGATAGAGGTGGGCATAGCCAGGGGGAGGCATTGGTGGAAGGAAAGGCACTGGCGGAGGAGGTAAACAAGGTAACAAAAAGATGGGTGTTGGCCGTGGGCAATCTGATTTGAGGAGATATCAACCAAATGTGTGGGTGAGTAGATGGTGGTAGGGCGGAGGATGAGGGGGAATAGGGCCAATAGACAGTGCACCCCCTCCCCCTCGAGGACAAGGAGGGGAGGCGATGGGTGGGAGAGATGAAAAGACGAGGGGGAAAGGGGTTGTGGTGGTTTGAAGGGGGAGGAAAGTAGGATAGAGGTCTTAAGGGCGGTGGATCTAGTGGGAATTGGTTGGGAAAGGGGGCGGCAGCGAAGAATAGTTAGAGAAACTCCCACGCAGGTGTACTACGTTGACGACTCCTTCAAAAAATTCATTTCAGTGTGCATATGATCACCTGAAAATTTGTCCTAAAAGAAACAAAAAATGAAACAACAATGTCAATGCACATGTAGTTTACAAAGGTTGCGCAACTCAGGAGGAAAGAGGATTCTTCGTACCCCAATTTTATAAATGGCGAGAAGAAAAGCCAGTCCCAATTAGGGATGGCAATATCGACCGAACCGACGGGTAACTGAACCGAAACCGCTTTTTTTTTTTTCTTTTTCGAACCGTAACCTATTTTTCCCTGGTGGGTGCGGGTGTGGTTTAGATAAATGGGAAACCGAACGGGTTCGGTTCAGTTATGGGTTTACCTGTAAACCGAACTGATAGCTACTCGTCTCCCATAGATCGATTCTTCTTCTTCTTCTTCTTCTCCTTCTCTCTCTCTCTCTCTCTCTCTCTCTCTCTCTCTCTCTCTCCTTCGATTGGGAATCGTTTATGATTTGAAGCATAATGAAAACAAATATAATGCACTAACGAGTCCTAGAGGGCGGTGAATAGGACGATAATTTAATAATTAAGTTTAATTAAGAGATATCCAATCATACATGCTCCATTCAAATTGCCACAATTTAATAAGCAGGATATAAAACAATTAAAGTAAAGAGACAAGACAAAAGATATACGTGGAAACTACTTAGGGTCTAAACACCCTAAGCATAAAACCACGGCCTAATCCTACTTATACATTCCATAAATCAAAAGGTTTACAAGAATTAACAAGACTAGGAATTACCCAACAAGCCCCTTGTGACACCTAGCTCTAATTATTGATAGTACCCCGTACCCCTCTTTGATTCCATGGACTCTACAAGCACACCCGTCTTGATCTCCGAGTCAACTCGGCACCGGTCCAACCGGCTCACGTAGGAACCAAGGCAATCAACCATGATATGAATGACATGATGATAAATGAAGATTTTTGATAAAGAAAATCAATCTAGAGCAAATACATGGTGAACAAAAGTATTGCACTAGATTGACAAGGAAAATGATTAAACACAAGATTTAAATCATATAATGCATCAAGAACCCATAAAAGATAAAAAGACTTGATTTTTAATTAAGGGTTTTGAATGAAGAAGATCAATCTAGAGCAAATACATGGTGAACAAAAGTACTGCACTAGATTGACACAAAAGATGATCAAACACTAAGTTTAAATCATACTTGAAGCATCTAAACACATGAATCTAAGAAAAGATTGTTTCTTGATGGTGCAATGAAGATTTTGAGAAGAATCAAACTAGAGCATATACATAGATATTATAATATAGCACTAGAATGAATAAAAGATGATCAAATCAAAATAGAAATCACCTCAAAAGCATAGAACCCCATGAGCAAGTGAAGGAGATGTGTTTCTCTCTCTAAGGTGGGCTAATGCTCTAAAAAATCTGACCTAGAAGAGTGAAAAATAAGTTTATATAGTGTCAAGGATATAACCCTAGCATAAGCCAATAGGAACACGCCACATACACCAGTAAAAACTCGCTGCGCTTGAAGTTGTGCACGGAGACAAGCAACAAGCGCTCAACAGGCGCAACGGAGATGTGCAAACAGGAAAAGCGCTAGTAGGTTCAACGAGCGCAGCGGGTAGCGCTCATCGAGCGCATCTTGCTGAATCTGTTTTTAATGAAGCAAACTGAAGAGCTAGATAAGCACCAGTAGCGCTAAACAAGCGCTGCGCTCGGAATCCCTTTTAAAATAGGTACATGCCTTAGAAAAATACTTGATGCTCACATTATAAGGCTAAATTGCAATATCATGCAACATAAAAATGATTAAATCCCTAAACTATATGAAGAACATGAAAATGCAACATTATACCTTTCATGAATCGAATACGAGCCAAGGAACGCGCAACTCCATTTCTCCAATCTTTCAACCACCATGTGGAGCATCTAGACTCAATCAATTAAGCTACCTCCCAAACCCAAATGGAAAAAGATAGAAGTACATACACCAATGGTTTGTCGAAATCCGGAAAATGCCAATAACACTGACACATAACTGGTAAAACCTCTTGAAACTCATCTAAAAGTATGTAGATATAGACATGTGAACGCACGATCAGACTTGCGTGGTTAGCAGTTGCATTGATTGATGTATGGAAGGAGTTTAATTGTTCATGCAATTTCTATGATGGAGTTTTATTTATTGTGCACTGTTGGTGTTTGATTTTGTGTTTTAAGCTATTGACTCAGTCAAAACTGTAGAGAGCATCTAATCTTGAAAGTTTTAACTCCTGTTGTGAGGATTTTGTGTGTGAATGAATCTGGAGATTTGCTTGAATCTGGGTACTCGTTCAGTTTGGGTTTGCCCCGAACCCTGTTCGGTTCAGCCATGGAACATACTTTCTTAACCGGTTCGGTTTTCGGGGCGGATACGGGGCAGTGGTATGGTCGTTCGGTTTGGTTCAAGTTATACCCCAATCCGCCCTGTTGCCATCCCTAGTCCCAATTTCATCAAGGATGTAATTCTATGTGTAAAGCCAAAAGGGTTTGGTTAGATTAAGCATTCTTTCAAGGACTATAAATTCGCAGCAAAATCCCAAAAGGAATTAGTCACCCATAAATTTTTAGCGCCCCACCAAGGCGCGAGTCGAATAAAGCATATCTCGCTAGACATCATTTTTAACTACTAAAACAGATGAGACACCTAAATCCAATTGCTCAATGAGAGCAAATTATTTGCAAGGACTCCAAATTAAACTAGGGGTAATAATTGGATCTCGCCAAATTTTGGTTTCTATGAGTAAATATGCCCTTGCCGACAGAAACAAATACTATCACACAAACAAATTATCTTCTTAAAAGAGTATAGCAGGAATAAGTTATTAGGTTTGGCCTTGACCTGGGACATAGAGGTTTAAACCCTCTTTAACGTCTCAGCTTCGATTTTTCTTGTGAGCAATTTTGTGGCCACATCACCCATTGGTAAACATTTGAAATGACTGTGTGAGGGGTTATATAGAGATTCGTCCGAAATATGCACAAGCTAACCTGTAACGAGGGACACTCTAAAATTAAAAAATATTTACTTTTCACCATCTTACAACCACCCCCTGCTAAGTGGGCATGATGCACCCTATATTTTGGCATCTTCTAGGTTGCCTATTGTTCAGTAAATGAGGAGTGCATTATGCATCAGAGTGGCTCCTATTCTACACATCGAACCAAGTCAATTCCTGTCTTCGGGCAATGTTAATTGCTACGAGTATGTGTGGATCACCTAGTGTATTTCTTACCCCCCCCTTTTTTTTTTTTTTCTATAACCAATTGTCCGGGCCAGCTATCTCGACTAATCATGGGAGACTAATCCCACCATCCACTAGCGGAGCTCCATTTAAAGCTAGAGCAAAGCTCCGTATGAACTGGCTCCAAAAGAGTTAATAAAACCTAAAAGATTTCGAACCTGAGATCTTAAGAGGGAGGAAATCCCTAAATTTTAAGCCTTAAAAGAGTAGGTCAACCCCTAAGAGATTTAAGGTTTGCTTACATTTATAGAGGACCGAGAGTACTTGCTATTCATTTTTGCACACAAATGTAACTTGTTCTTGGGTTACTAATGTTTGTTTAGGATGACATTTTAAATTTGAAGGAAAAATGAATTTGGTGATCTCTACACAATGATCGTACCAGATTAATTTTTCGGACCAAGATAAGTCCCATTTAGAAAGCATAATAAGGTTACTGATTCTTTCAAATAACAAAATTTTAGCCTTCTCGTTTCACCTCCTTACGTGAATATATTTGTTCTCCAAAACAATTTACTCATCTTGTTAGTCCATGAATTAACTGAAATGCGCATAAATTAGCTCGAACAATTTGAGTTTATAAGACAAAATCTTTGAATTGGTGGATAATTTTACTGAGTGAGAAGATAACTAAAATCTCTGTCCAAAATGCAATATTTTCATGAAAAGCCAATTGGGTTTCATATCAAGTTCAATAAAGGCCATGAAACAGGGTCGTTTAGTCAAAGAAGTCTTCATCAACAGTCAAGGACAATATTTGTATTCGTGAGAATCTAATGATCACCCAATAGGGCACGAGTTGATGCATGAACCAGTGGCCTTTGCTTAGCAGGTTGTCAGTGTCTTAAATTCGTGTCCCGTCCCAAGCTTGAAAACATAATTTGAATAAATTATTTTGTACGTACTGATATGTACAAATTTTTTTTTGAACAGAAATATGTACAATAGTTTCATAAAAGAATCAAGTTAATAGAGCATCGGAAACTTAGTAAACAAATCACGTTTTTCTTTGGAAGACAAAATCACTTTAAAAAAATGTATAACAAAATTACTTGATTCGATTTAAGCTACCGATGTATGATCGAATTGATTTTTTACGAGGTTATTGTTTGCATCGAGCTTTAAAAGGTGAACAGTTTGATTTATGTTTTTGGGCTCTGTATGGGACACTAACCCACAAGACGACAGCCTACTATGCCTTAGGGGAGGAGTGATCTACCCCACATCCAAATTGGTGATGGATTTGGTGGGTGAGTAGTCCCATTTAGAACAAGGAGGATGGGGCTGTGCTTTGGAATTATCCCATAAGTCCATTGATTCCAATAGATAAATATTGACCAATCTGATATGCCAATACATGGATGTGTACATATATATAAATATATCATGTCCCATTTTTGGGTCTATTCTCTCCCTCAATAAAATCAATATCACTATCTGATCCGTCAAAAATGTATATGATAGGTCGCCAATCACGCAGGAGGCGTTTTGTTTTTTTAGTGGGTGAATACAGAGCCGGCTAATGCAGTCAAAGTTTTGAGCCCCCAAAACATGGTAAAAACGGGGGCCCCAAATATGTTAATCCCTTGTGTGTGTGTGTATATACACCTAGTTCTCCCATTTCCGGATCAAATTTGGACGGTCCGAACAGTTTAATGCGTTTAAAATATGATTTTGAGAGTTTTCACGAGGATTCGTAATAAAAAAAAAAAACCCCCGAAAAGGTTTGATCCGAGCAGTTTTTCACACAAACTGTAAAGATATTTATTTTTTGAAAAACTGCTAGGATAAAGTCCTTCTAGGGGGTTTTTTTTTTTTTTTTGATGAATCCTCACGTAGACCCTTAAAAATACATTTTAAACACATTGAACAGTTCGGATCGTCGAAATTTGATCCGGAAATGAGAGTCGCACACTTTAACAAAGTGTGGGATCCCACATAGGAAGTTTGACTATATATCTAGGGGCAGGATCCAGTCAAGACTCCCTGACTAGACTTGCAGTCCACACCTCCCCCCTCTCGACCACATGGTCGGGATCTGACAAAAACTGGTCAAATGAAGTCCTTCATGGTCTTTTTTTTTGGTAAATCCTCGCGTTGGCCCTTGAAAACACGTTTACAACACGTTTTAACGGTTCGGATCCCGACCATTTGGCTAGGAGGGGGGAGGCATGTGCGTGTGTGTGTGTGCGCGCGCGCGCGTGTGTTCTCCTATATTAGACTCAAATAATTTTTAGTTTTAGCCTATTATGAAAAAAGTAAGTCTAGTTTTAAAATCTTAGTTTTAGCTTTGATTATGAAAACCTAATTAGTATGTTAGGAAGTAAAAATGAGAGAAAAGTATGAGAGAAAACTAATGTTAAAATATAGATTGTGGAGTATTATAAACTTATAATGGTTGTTTATTTTTTGATGATTATATGTTTATGTTTTTACTGTGACAAATATTTTTTATGGTTTTTTATGAACACTGTGTTGAATAATTTTTTCACACAAAATATATGGAGGCCTCATTCTCTTGAGCTGACACTGGGTGAATAAAAATATATGGGTATTTATATTTACAGACCTCTCAAATACACCACTATATTAGGTTGATTTCACTAGATTGACATTTTGACAATCAAAATTACTCATTTTGTAGATCCAAAACCAATCTATTAAACCATAAAACCAATCCAAATAGAGCGGTTCAGTCTGGTGTTTTTTGGTTTTCTTGGACACCCTTAAACTACTTCTGAAACCCAACTGAAAAGAGGTTCAGGCTTGCGGTCCGGGTCTGTCGGGTTAGCCAATTTGAGCTATTGCTGGAATGGTCTTTTTAAATTGGGCTTTCCAAATATTCCAATTGGGCCAATGCTGTATTTTTAATATTTGGGATTGAGAGTATTTTTAATAATTCATTGGCCAAAAAAAAAAAAAAATAGAATGGCTAATTGGCTATAAAATGAGCCCATTATTTTTTAGGCTTCCACTAAAACTATTTCAACCAAGCCCAATAAATAAATAGTTACTAAAAATTCATGCCTTAGGGCAACCACAACAGAATGAACAAATACCTTTCCAAGCTATTTTACCGAGACAAATCCAAAAAAAAAAAAAAAACCCACCAAGAGACTCAATAAACGGGTTGATAAATTAACTTTGTGAATAATGTCTCCCCAAATCCCCGCACCCAAATAAATTGCTCTCTCTCTCTCTCTCTCTCTCTCTCTCTCTCACGTTCTTGACTTGACTGATTCGGGAGCACCACCAAAACCATTAAACAATACTCCGCCAAACCCATTACTCATTATTTAATTAGAATAGGGAAGGTAATAGAGAGGAATTGTTGGAGTTTTGAAAGAGACGTGGGTTGGTACAATGAAAAATGTGCATTGTCCACTACTATTTTTAGAGAAAAAATTATTGAGGCTGTTGGGAATGGCCTTACAATGAATAATGGCTAAAAATTGAAGCCCAACAATTCACAAATAATTGCTCATTGCCAGTTGCATTCGGGCCGGGTCGGTTTACTGGATATTTGTGCTCACCCCTAGGACTCATTGGAGGGTGTACCCAAAAAGTCCCCTGACCCGGATATTGGCGGGTTGGGCAGTGTAAAACCAACCCGAATGCAACTGACTTCGGTGTAGAATTCGTGGGCTTTGGTTGGTCTTGACAAAAAAAAAAGGCCGAAAATGTTTTTCTTAACGCGTTGCGGGCCTTGGTCGATGTACTCCGTTTCCTATATGTGTTTTTTTCCACAAAATGCACGAGTGTATTTCTAACTTGCCATTTACAAAAACCAAAAAAAAGTTGTCTTGGTTTTTGCTTATTTTTATTATTTATGAGGAATTCAATATAACTATTCATTCAATTCTTTTAATATTTTGTGATAACCCGATTTTTCATAAATAAAATTCGCGTTTCATTATTTATTTATTTTTATAAGAATTTGGTCACCGTAGTGCTTTTAGAATAACTTTTCTACTCAAAGGTGGAATTTTTAGTATTTTTATAAAAACGAAGTCTGGACATCACAATTAATCGGGGAGTAGCCACAAAGTGGGTGGAATGGATTTGCATGCCAACCGTTTATCATCGGTGGCATTAGTTGCCTAGGCAAAAATACAGTTAGGAAGTAGAGAATTTTAAAAGGGGCTCCCACATGAGTCATGCATGTCTTTTTTTTTTTTTTTTTTCCTCTTTATATTTTCTTCCTCTTCTTTTTCTTCTCACAGAAATGAAGACCTCAATCTCCTATTCTATTTTTCTTCCTTCACCACAAGTCCCACGAACACCACCCTCACAATTTTTCGTTAGCTTTTCCCCTTCCATCAGTGACTTGATTAAACATGCACTAACGGTAGAGTAATCATGTGACTCGAAGGTTCCGATGTAAGCTATTATAATTTGCATGGGTGGTAATTCACGGTTCACGCTACAAAGGTAAGTTACAAATATACTTTGGTTACATGATTTTTGTGTATTTTTTTTTATGTATATGAAATGCTGGTTTTATATTTTTGTTACTAAAAAATTGATTAGTGGGTTTACATGTTGAACCAAGCGTAACCTGGAAATATAATCACCATGGGGTTAATTGAAAATGGAAAGATTTGATTCGTATCGGAACATTTGAACGTGAGCCTGACGAGGAGAAACGGTATTGGTGGGTGATTAGGGAGTATAAGGGGTAGGTACGAACGGGTGCCCTAAGGGCTTGATATCATTTCCTCTGTGATTATTGGGTAGCTCCCAACATACCGGTGTCCGTTCAAAGTGATGTTCGATATGCAATGTTGATATGATGATTTTAAAGGTTGACAGTGAACCTAATCGGAAACTATACTATAATTCCTATTCAATTAAATGTTTTAATTTGATATTGATCCCATGTTAAACTTGTAACCTTTGTATATCATAATGCTCACTGGAATGGTTTCATTTTTATGAACCCATTCCAGGAAACAAGGGGTAAAAAGAAGGCTCTATGGATCTGACATGATTACTGATTAATGTTGTTGATGCGGCTATTTTATGTAATTCATATTCTTTTTTTGTAATAAAATTGTGGTGCTCCTAAATTGTAATTCTTTTTATTTGGTGGTGCCAATAGTAATGGACTACAGGGTTGTAATTTAACGTTGATGGGGGAATATGTATTTTTGTAATCAGCTCTGAATATATTTTGTTTACTACTTCCGCTTTTTAAATATTTAAACTCGATTATTTAGAAAAGTCCTTCAAAAGTGTGATTAAAGAGGCCTGGGATGATTGAGTATCACTGGCCGGTCATGATTTGTAACCCTCCGGGTTGGGTCGTGACATATTTACTTGTTATTTTTTGTTTGATTACGATTTAATGTTGAAATAAAATAGACTTTATTTATACTACTTTGGTCAAAATCCCATAATTACTTATGCATTTTATGTTTTGATGATCTTGGTCTATTTTTTTTTATCCTATATATATTTTGAAAAATAACGGCACGTTTAAAAGCTTAATTCACCGTAAAAAAAATTATTTAGAATTTTCAATTTTTTTTTTAAACAAAGTAAAGTCAGTATCAAATATTCTTAAATCTTTCTTCTTCTTTTTTTCCCTTCTTACTTTTAATTGCAGTAGTGATGAAACATATTTACAGTAAGAATTGTTTATCAATTCGGTTTCATCCCGAATGCAGTAGTAGAAAAGAAAAGATAATAAAAGCTTTATTTAAAGAAGGATTATAGGGTAACTTATACTTACTTTATTTTTCATAAGAATTAATATGAAAAGTAAAAAATTTTGTGTTTTCCTTGCATTTGGCAAAGTAAAATTGAAGAGAGAGAGAGAAAAAAGGAAAAAAAAAAAAGAAAACAAACTGCCGCAACATAAAAAAGGCTTAGTTCTCCAAAAATTTTAGCAACCAAGTTGCTAAAATCAAGCACGATTTTATCTTTTGAGGTGGGGAGGTGATTTTATCTCCAATGAATCTGGACATAAGTCTAACTTGATGTCAACATTAAACCTCTAATAGAAAAAACGAAATAGAAACTATATAAAAAAAAAAAAGTACAATATATTTCTATTCTTAAAAAAATGAACAAGTTATTAAAAAACCCGAACCATTTTTCGTATGTAATGATCTAGGAAATACGTTTGCATTTTATTAAAAAAAAAAGATGCATGCAAGTGACAAAAAAGGATATACATTAAGTGGTGAAAATAATTTCGATACAAAAATAATTATCATTACACCATAGAATGTGCCAGTAATTACAAAAATTCCATCCCATACAATAAACGTAATTTATTTCAATTTTAAAACTCCAATTAATCAAAATACAAAAAACGAAGAAAGAGAATTAGTTGTTTAATTCACCTAATACCACGGACATGTCAGTCATTTACTAGCAAAAACTAACCGCGTTACTGTCAACTTGACCAAATCTAGGGGTGATTTGGCTAAAAAGAAAAACTGATTTTTTGGTTTATTTCGTTTTGTCTTTATTCAATTTTTTTTTTTGCATTTGCTAGTTTTTGGTCTATTTTATGTGATTTCTTGGATTGTCTCGACGAGGGGAATCTAAAAGGTATAAAATTATTAGCCAAACTTAAAGTTTTGTGAATAAAGACGAAAAATAATCCAAAAAACTAGTTTATTTTGGTTTATTTTCGGTTTTATTCAAAAAACTATTACTTTTGACCATAATGTTATAATCTTTGGATTCGTCTCGACGAGATAAAATCCACAAACCACAAAATCTAGACGCAAAACTAACAAATGCAATTTTTTTTTTAATAAAGACAACAAAAAAAATCAAAAAACCAGTTTTTTTTTTTTTTAAGCCAAATCACTAGACCATAATTTATGAATTAAGGGAGATCAATGTAATTATCAGAACCTCAAGGGAGGTCAGTGAAATTTACCATATAAGACAGAGAAGACAGGAAAAGGATTTGCCCGTTGAGTTTTTGCTGACTTTTAGCCAAATTCGACCGTTGCAATCCCCACGCGCATAAATGTCCCTCTAAAGTATCTCATTCACAGAAAAGCTTCTCCACATCTATTTCTCTCTTCTCGGTTTGGACCTTCATATTTTCTCTGCTAATTTTCAAGAAGTCACCCACCAGCAAAAACTTCAAATGGAGAATGCACTCAAAACCCCTCCAAAACCACCAATTCACCCAGAAAAAACTGACCTTGACACCAAAACACCAACACAAATTTTGAAGCTCCAAAACTCCGGCAATGATTCTCCGATCATAACCGGCTCTGCTCCGGATCGCCTCACCGTCCCCAAGGCATTCAAGTACCCCGAAAGGTATGCACTTTTGCAAAATACGAAATGGGTTATGCAAATTTATTCTGAACAAGGTTCACCAGATTTGATTTAAATCATAAAGTTTCAATTTTTGACCATTTTTCAAAGCCGTCAGATGTGTATGTGGAACCAACATGCATCTTGTCGGGTTTCCGTTCATCAAAGGCTCCAGACACATCTGTATATTTGTGTCCGACACTGGTTCCATAGCGTTCCTCTTCGTATAAGTCAGTATTGGATAAGGAATGTTCTTGAAATTTGGCAGGTACACAAGCCCAACTGATCAAATGATGTCTCCTATTTCGAAAGGCCTTCTTGCTAGGAGCAGAAAACCTGGCATGCTCTTGCCTCCTACTAAGAATCAAACCAAGGTAGAATTTTGAGATGCTTTTGCACAATAATCTTGTCTTAAATGGCCGATCAAAAAAAAAAAAATCTCGTCTTAAATGATTAGCATTTGCCATTTCTACGTTTGAGTAACCCAATACATACGTATTTGGAGCTGTTCGATGCACATTGGTACCACAACAACGTGTGACCCACACATATCAGATGGTACCGGATACATCTTTGTTAGGCTCTGTCTCCCTTCGTCTGTGTTTGTAGCATTTTTTTAAAACTTGTTCTAGAAAAGTTTGAAATGAATTGAATGCTTATTGAAGTGTTTTTCTCACACCCTGCAGATTCAGGATTTGACTTTTCAGGAGGTGGGTCTCTCTCAAACTTGAACTTCTCAGCAGAAAATGTTGATTTGCTTTGATCAATGGTTCTGGATTTGATCAACTTGTCTTAAGGGATCAGTGGACAATTTAAGAAGTTTCAGGAGATGTAGCTTTTCATGGGAGTTTTTTTGTGTTGATTGTGAAGTTTTCTTCTTCTGTGTTATATAGTACTGTCCAATGGGCATGTTTTTGTGCCACAATAACTGGTCTCCATGATACAAGTCAAGAATCATTTGTAACAAGAAGTTTGTTCTGAGTAGAGTAAACAATAAATCGAGCAAATAAAATCCAGGGCAGTTGGCCAATAATATAGAACACATGGATATACGAGCTCCGTATCCAAACCATAAGCCTATCGAGAAAGATCGGAAAAGAAAATTACTTGAAAAGGGAGAATACGAAAGAGTAGGCACTGGGAAATATCCATAACTCCTCACACTCAAAAGCCTTGTGGAAGCCCGTCGGGTCAATACCCAATACTAGTACATGATATCAAACAGGGGCGAGGCCAGCATAGGAGGACTGGGGGTCAATTGAACCCAGTAAATAGAAATTAGTCAAAAACTACCGAGTAGTATTTTTTTTTGTATGAGGCACTGGGAAATATCCATAACTCCTCACACTCAAAAGCCTTGTGGAAGCCCGTCGGGTCAATACCCAATACTAGTACATGATATCAAACAGGGGCGAGGCCAGCATAGGAGGACTGGGGGTCAATTGAACCCAGTAAATAGAAATTAGTCAAAAACTACCGAGTAGTATTTTTTTTTGTATGAATGTCAAATAGGCACTTGACACCACTTAAAAATGCCATTGACCCCACATAGGCCATGGAAATGCTGCAAACTCCTTTGTAAGTTTAGCACTTCTGTCCGAAATCTGACTCCTAGTTGTACTTCTTTCCTTTCAAAGTTCTCAGTGGACAGCTATAAGCCTATAACACAACTATTATATACTCAAAGGACAAGATTAACCTCAATTTCTTCATAAAAAAAACAAAACCACCTTGTCAAATAGTTCAATAAAGTTTGTTTTTTTTATGTAAAATGCTAACATGTGACAAATAGGCAAACGTTAAGATTAAAAAAGTATATTGAAATTTATAAAAAATGTACAAGAATATGTGAAAGTGTACAAGAATATCTGAAAGTGTATTAAAAAATATAAAAAATGTATTGGAGTGTGTGTTTTTTCGTTTGTGTATGTTTAAAGTGTGCCCATTAGGCACATGTTAATAAGACCCAATATACTTTTTTTTTTGTTTTGTAGTGCACTTTTGTTAATAAGACCCAATATACTCTTTTTTTTTGTTTTGTAGTGCACTTTTATGTGCAATCTTTTCACTAGAAGTAAAAAAAAAATGTGTGTATTTATAAAAGAAAAAAAGGGGTATGAAAATCATTTCCCTATGAAAATACATTTTCCTTCTAAATTGGCAAGTGCAGATTTATATTTTAGCTATACTATAAGTAGACAAGGACATAATTAACAAGTTTCACTTTGCTGCGAAATTTTTGAATGACACCACTAATCGAAGTTTCTAGAGTCGCCATTGATATCAAACAGATCGCAAGTGGCTAATGAGCATAAATCGAGTTGAATTCGAGGAACTATTCACCATTAAATCGATCTAAAGACGATTTTTTTCGGTGTAACTGAATAGGATCGTCAACTATCAGTCTGCCAACCCACATCCAAAAGATGTTGAAGGCAAAATATCCATAAGAGCATCTTCAGCCTTGAACCAAACTCAGAACCAAATTTGAGTAAAAATTTGGGTAAAAGCTTGATTTGGTATGGAGAGCTCCAGTCATACACCCAATTTTTACCCAAATCCACTTTAGTCACCACCGTACCAAGTCGCCTCCGCCACCAAGATCGTTGTTGTCGACCTCCAAGCACCTCAGGTCCCTCTCTCTCTCTCTGTCTCTCCCCTTCTGCAACTTGGATGAAGAATGAAATTTGGGTTTACAAACTCGGATTTCACGATCTAGGGTTTTACGAACTCAACTTGTTCAACGACACCCCACACCAGACAACCACCACTGCCGCCGATCTTCGTCCAAACTTGGTCCAACTTTTCCGACCACCGCCGTCCACCAGAAACAGCTGACCACCACCAGAAAAGTCGGGCGACCACCAATCGCCGCCAGAATATAGCCGTTGGAAATTTGGGTTTGGATTTGGGGGGAAAAAAAAGGGTTTCCCTTGATTTGGTATGGAAAAGGGTAAATGACTGGAGGAGAGATTTGAGGGGTTTTACTTTGATTTTGAATCTGAGTTTGGTTCTGAGTTAGGACTGAACCTACTCTAACTCGTCAAACTCAAAATTCTTTTGGAAACCTATCGGGTCAATACGCAATACTAGTAAAAGGGCTGTGACTAGTATCAAATAGATTGCAAGTGGCTAATGAGCATCAATCGAGTTGAATTCCAGGCACCACTCAACAATAAATCGATCTGAAGACAATTTTGGTTTTTGTAGCGTAACATAAGGTCGTCGACTATCAGTCTATGCCAACCCATATCCAAGAGATGTTGAACATGGTAACTTGAACCACAATCCTCTCTCGATTAGTTCTCTTCAAAAAATGTAAAATAGAATATACTACAAGTTTATGTAAATGATCCGAACGGCTTAATTTGTAAGTAAAAAAAAAAATGTTCGAAATGTTATATATACTAATTCGATATTGGTACACAAGTTTTAGACATTAGCCTTAAGAAAAATTTATCAAATTCGACTAAATATTTTATCCACATAACTTAAACTTTAGATTGGAATATTTTATATATAAAACCGTAAGAAATAAATATGTGAGGTTATTAAAATACTAGATCATTGTAATATGCATCACAACAGGATTATAGGAGGATGTCATCCCGGAAAAGGATTATGGTATGAGATGCAATAGTCCCACATCACAGTAGTCTAATTCATTGTTATTTGTTCTCCGCTGTCACTTTTAATCCTCGCTCTAGAGAACTTTAACCGTTTGAAATATTTTAAGGAGAATTCTACCGTCCGCCCAGAAAAACTCTAGCATGGAAGAGCCTTTAATGAGTGTAAAAAGAGAAAACTCCTCTGTGGAAGAGTTTGGCTAATTGTCCGCTCAGGGGCAGACGGTAGAATAACTGATATCTTAAGGAGGGAAATTTAAGGAGAGGAAATAAACATTTTTCCGGTTGTTTTCCCTTTTCTATTTTCCACTATTTAAGAAAGAAAGGCACTATTTTTTTTTTTTTTTGATCAATCAAAAAAGCCTTACAGGCTTTCATTAAAATTACTCTCCAAAATCGATACAAGAGATAAGGGAAGATTAACAACCCAATTACAAGGTAATTTCTGTTTCAAAGCTAAAGAGGCAACTTCATGAGCTAGTTTGTTTGTTGAGCGATGAATCCAGTTGAAAATAGTTTTTCCTTCGATTGCGAAATGGTGAATATCCTGTACCACCGCACTGACCTTCTAGGGAGGAACCAATTCGGATACACTTAGAGAAATAGCTTGTTTGTTATCTGATTCTATTTCAACCTCCTTCAAACCCAAGCCATTAACCATCACGCACGCCATACGAATAGCCTGCAATTCTCCATTAAGGCTAGACTCAACATGAACAGTCTTTGCCAATCCATCCATAATTCTCCCCTTCCTATCACGTAGAACCACCGATATCGTGCTATTGTTTCCTGACTTATGTAGAGCCACATCACAATTAACTTTAATCTTACCCATGTCTGGAGCCCTCCAAGTGGATTGCTCCTCCTGGCTTTGTAGGTTATCCATGAGGACGCTAGGGATCTCTAGAGACTGAGAGTGCTCCTTCTTGGAGTGAAGAATAAGATTCATGGTATTCAATGGGTTAACCTTTACCCTGTTGAAAACGAAATTGTTTCTTGCCTTCCAAATTTGACAAGCAATATTAGCCACATTCCCCATGAAACATAAAGCTTCAAATGTAGTTAACTGGTATACCATCTCTGCAACCCACTTAGTAATTGACGCATTAACTCCCAAACTAGCAAACAGTTTGATATTGCAACCAAACCACACTGATTGTGCCCATGAACACCCGAAAATCATATGCTCAACTGATTCCGTTTCATTTTCACAAATGGGGCACAACTTGTCATATCCACATTTCCTTTTGAATAAATTCTCCTTAGTAGCCAAAATGTTCTTGCATGCCCTCCACCAGAAACTTTTGACTTTGTTTGGAACTTTCATTTTCCACAAAACTTTCAAACTTCTTTTTTTAGCTTGAAAGACGATTCGGGCTTCTCTTTCTGCTTCTCTATCTGTAATTGGTGCGCTATGTCATATCCCGACTTGACTGAATAGCAGCCATTGGAATTGTAGTGCCACACCAATTGATCTGTTCTCTTCACCATAGGAAGTGGGATGGCTACAATTGCTTCAATCACCTCTTGTGGTAGATCATTAGGAAATCTTTGCACGTCCCATCTGCTTGATTGACTGTCTATAACATCAACTATTGTTGTGATAACGCTATTTGGGGGTTTTTCCATGGGAATTTTGAAATTTGGGAGTGAGGGGATCCAAACATCTTCCCAAAAGTCAATGCTTTTCCCGTCTTGAACCTGCCAACATAGGCCTTTGAGGAGCAAGTTCCTCCCATGCAATAGACTCAGCCATGCCTAAGAGGCCCTCCCTCCCCTAGAAGCGTTGAGAAAGCTAGTGTTGGGAAAATAAATCCCTTTGAAGAACCTAGCCCAATATGCTTCTTTATTCATCAATAGTCTCCATCCTTGGCAGGCGAGCATAGCTTTGTTAAAAGCTCTGTGATTCCGAAAACCCATCCCACCTTATTCCTTAGCCTTACCAAGACTTTCCCAAGAAGCCCAACATATACCTTTGTTATCCGGATTTCCCTTCCATTAAAAATTGTGCGTTAGAGCATCCAGTTTATCACAAAGGTTCTTTGGTAAGAAAAAACACGCCATAGCAAAGGTTGGAATACCTTGGACCACAGACTTAATTAGAATCTCCTTCCCAACCAAGGAGATTAGATTGTTCTTCCAACCTTGAATCTTATTCATCGCTTTCTCCACCAGAAAAGTGTAAGCCTCTACCTTTGATCTACCCCTAAAAAAGGCAGTCCTAAGTATTTAGAATCTCCCTTCATAAGATTGATGATCAGAAAATCGCAAAACAACTGCTTGTCCATCTCATTTAAATTAGTAGAGAAAAAAACTCCAGATTTTTCATCATTTATTAACTGCCCAGAGGTTGTCTCATATCTATCCAAAACATCTAGAACCACTCTGCATTCTTTTAACTCAGCTTTCAAAAATAAAAGGGCATCATCCGCAAAGAAAATATGCGATAAGATAGGACAGTTTCGATTGATACACATACCTGCCAAACGGCCTTCATTGATTTCCATATGAATGAGATTTGATAGGACGTCCTTCACCAAAAGGAAACGATAGGGTGATAGGGGATCACCCTGTCTCAGGCCACGTTATGAGGAAACCTTAGTTCGAGCTTCTCCATTTGCACAAACAATGAAATCTACTGATGTAACACTTTCCATAATCCAATGCACCCACTTATTCGCAAAGCCCATCTTCACCATTAGCGCCCAGAGGAAATCCCACTCCTCCCTATCATAAGCCTTATTGAAATCCAGTTTAACTGCCATAAAACCTTCATTTCCTTTATTCTTTCGTTTAAGGAAATGGAAAGCCTCATGAGCAATCAAAATACTATCTTGGATCATCCTATCCGGGACAAAAGCCGATTGATTTGGTGAGATAATAGCTTTTAGAAATTTCTGAAGACGGTTGGTTAGAACCTTGGTAATGATCTTCATATAGAAGTTGCACAGACTAATTGGTCTTAATTGAGTGAGAGATTCAGGAAATTGCACATTGGGGATAAGGACTAGATTGATGAAATTAAAGCTCTTTAGCAAAAAACCTTCATTGAAAAACCCTTGACTGCCACGTTCACGTATGGACTGACAATATCCCAAAATTGTTGGTACAAAAGCTCATTAAAAGCATCAGGTCCTGGCGCTTTCAAGGCTCCGAGTTGAAACACTGCTTCTTTGATTTCCGAATCCAAAACCATCCTTGTTAATTTCTCGTTCATTTCATCAGTGATGCATCTTTCAACCTTCTAGACGACAGGGTCAAAATCTCTAGAACCGTTTGACTTGAACAAACTAGAGAAATAGGTTTGCAGGTGCTCATTGATCTCTTTATCCTCAGCAAGCCAATTGTTATTGTCGTCCCTGATCTTAGACAATTGGTTCCTTTGTATTCGTTGGGTAACTGCTGCGTAAAAAAAGAAGTATTTTTGTCCCCATATCTAATCCAGTTAAGCCTGGATCTTTGATGCTGGTACATTTCTTCTCTCAGAAAGGTGATCTCCAATTCTTCTGTAATGAGTTTTTCTTTGCTAGAATTAGACACCGAGTAAGGTTGCTCTTGAATAGCACCCCAGCTATGATTTGAGGTCTGCCACTCTCTTCAAATTGTTCCCAAAAGTCTTCTTGCTCCAAACTTGTAAAGCCTCCTTGCATTTCTTGAGCTTTTGCTTGAAAAGAGCTTGGTTGGATCCCCCTTGTTTAGAATTCCAAGCGTTTGAAATGATTTCTCGGCATTCCACACTTGTACACCACATCGATCCAAATTTTAATTGATAAGGAACTTTCTTGGGAGGAATGCAAACTTTGACAATGAGAGGTGCATGATCGGATCCCAACAAAAAATCGTGAAAAACTTGAGAATAAGGGAAGATATTCCTCCAATCCACATTTGCTACCGCCCTATCAAGACGTTCCCTATGTTGTTAACACCCCCTTGATTATTGGACCAAGTATACGCCTGACCTTTAAATTCAAGGTCCATAAACTCACAATTCGACCGCATTTGTTGAAAATATTCAATTCTAGCTCGATTACACTCGTTACCTCTTTGTTTCTCCCAAATAGAGCCCACCTCATTGAAATCCCCCACGCAAATCCATGGATACTTGTTCTCCTCATGAATTTTCCTCAGAGTATCCCAGAAAATTACCCTTTGATTCCATGAAGGAGAAGCATAAATGAAAGTAGCAAGCCACCTACTAGAATTGGACGGCTAAGAAACAATGCATCTCAACAAATTTTTGGATTTATAACGAACATCAATTTCTACATTATCTTTCCACCATAAAGTAAGGCCTCTTGAAAGGCCAACAGGATTAACATAACAGTAACCAAAGAAGTGGAGCTTTCTCCTAAATCTTTCTAGTGTTTCCCTCTTATTTTTAGTCTCCATGAGGAAAACCACTAGGGACGATGGGTCGTGCACAACCCTTGTAAGATCTGGAATGTTAAGAGTCATCCCATCCCTTGAACATTCTAGCTGAGCATTACCATTGAAACTATGGCTGTTTTGGGACAGCCACCAGAACCCAATCCTTTTCTCCAACCTCTGCCATGCTAGCATCCCCACTCTCCACTGGGCTTTGTGGAATGGAAACCTTAACCAAATTGGAGTCAGCAATCTCCCCAAAAAGGGAAAAGTTTTTCAATGCTTTAGTAGGACGTCCCCTTTTGCATACTTTCCTCGTAGATTGATTCTTTGAGAGCTGATGAGGAGGCACCAAAGATTCATTCTGCTTCAAAGATAGTGGAATGGCTCTTTTTGATGGGTGTACAAAGGGGTCTACTTCATCTCCTTTTCTTTTAAAGGAGAGCAATCTATCAAACATTGTAGTTAGGACAATGTTGGTGTGGCTAGGGGATTTAGGTTTGGGAGATTTGGGTTTTGAATTCTTGTTGTCACTGGTTTTGGGAGAAGTAGGTTTAGACGATTGGATAGAGGGTTGGTTCGTTTGTAGTTGGTTAGGATTAGTAAAAAGACTTGTTGGGATGTTGGGAGGTAGGCTTAGAGATATGAATGGAGGGGCGTCTAGTTGGGTTTGGGTAAGGTGTGTATTGGGCTGAAAAAGCCCATTAAGGCATGGCCCAACCAAGGTTTGAGAATTAGAAAAAGGGTCTATTGGGTGATTTTGGGCTATCAGGTTCTTCTACAAACTAGGATGGGCTAGAGATTGGGATATTCTGGGGGGTTGAGTCTGGGTGTTGTTGGGTCAGATTTGGTTGGGTGCTGGATACTGCTCCATATAAATTTGGTAAAGAATTCAGAGATGAAATATGACCCGATTTCGTACCGTTATCGTGCAAGCTCATTCCCTCCTGTCACGTGCTTGCCTCTAATTGATTCGTAGAAAGATCCCTCCCACCAACATTGTAAAGACCCGATTTTTATAAATTATATTAATAGACTTTCAATTGTTTTTATTTCGAAAACAATAGATTTTAATTTGAATTCCTTTAGCTAGTAGATAAATATATAATATAGATAAAGAGATAATAAGTTTAATTCAATTATTTGTGGTTAAGGGATAAATTGGAGTAGTTAGTTAGTTCTCCTCAACTACTAGATGATTATCTATTAGTGATATATACATACATAAATTTGTCATTTGTATTTTCCTAACAACTAGATAATTATGTAATAAAAAAATAGATAAACATGTTTTGATAATGGATTTGATTTTTTTGTTTTAAAAGAAAATAAAATCCCTATTTATCTTCTCTTTATGTATATATCTTTCTCTTATCTCTCTCGTTTATTCTCCCCAACAATTATCTCCCTCTCGCCTATTTATTCTCTTTATTTGTTGCTCCTCATTATTCTTTTAATTTTAATTTTTAACTCCTAGTTTATCTCTCTTCTCATCCCACGCGCTTTAAAACTCCTTAGTTTCCCATTTTCTACAAAACTCTCTTACGATATATTTCCCACACCCGCATTTCTTTCTCTCACTTTCTACGTTAAATCAAAATCTCTCTCTAAAAAAAATTTCAGCTATCAATTCCTGTTATGTTTGGTCGTTGACCAACCGGCAATCCTCAAGTGCATCACCGGTTTTATTGTGCTAAAACATCGGAGGAGAGGTAGAGTTTCGAGAGCTTAACTTTTACTTTGGTTTTGCTTCTTACATGTTAATTCATGCATTCATAAATGTGTAGGGATATATGTGAGACGAATAATATGTAAATATGATAGTAAGTCGAATCGTTATGATAACGAAGGCGCAAAACGAGATTGAAACAACGAAAACGTGTTTCTTGTGTACTGTATTCTGTTCGGCAGTTTTGGCCATTTTCCGAGTCGATTCAGGAAAAACACAAAAATGAAAAGTTGAGAAACGTTCATATAGAACTCGTCTCGATCCGACTTACGTAGAATTTAATATGTTTTTTCAAAGTTTCTGCTGTAGTGAAACTCGAGACAGATTTACAAACTATTTAAAAATCTGTTTTCAACCTCTTTAATGAAGGAATTAGAACTCGAGTAAAACATGGAATCTGTTTGTAGTGTAAAGCTTAATGTTTCTGTAAAATCTCGTGATTTATGGAGTTAGTTTGCTATTTTTACAAAATTGAGAAAGTTTCTCGTTTTACATGTTATGATAAGTTTTTCTTTAACTTTGTGATTGTAATATTTTCTTGTTATGTTGGACTTGTGTAAATAATGAATCCAATTATTAAGCACGTTTTGATCGAAATGTTTAATGTATAAGGATGAACAAATTTAATCGTGAAATTTGGGGTTGGGACGTGTCCGGTATGGATCTTAAGCCATGCGCAGTTTATACTTTTTGGTAGCTTTGTTGTGTGATCGGGCGCCGGAAGTATACTGTGGGTGGGAATCGATGCCGGATAAAAATTTGTAGTGGTGTTGTGACCGGGCATGAGCCATGCACAGTATACCCAGAGGTAGCTTTTTTTTTTTTGGTAACTCCCCGAGGTAGCTTTGTTGTGTGATCGGGCACCTGAGGTATATTGTGGGTGGAAGCCGGTGATGGATAGGAAAAGAAAAGTATGAATCGAAAGATGAAAAATGATATCAAATTGTTGATCAACAGAATTGATAAGGGATGTGAGCTCCAATGGAAATTGAGTACATGACCATTGAATTATTTAAGTATTTCCTGTTGAGCACCTACTGTTTGTGTTATTAAATCTCCTTGTTATGTGTTATAAATGTTGTTAAATGTTGAATAAGCATACTTTAGTAAAGGGGTAGCTCTGGGCACCCTACTGAGTGTAATTTTATCACTCACAGTGCTACATTTTGTGGCCCTGGCGTCCCCAACGCCAGGTACAGAAGGAGATGAAGAGCCGCATACTAATTTCGAGGCAATGGAGAAGATAGACGGTGATCAAGTGGCGGACCCATGGCTTTATCAATAGATTTTAGCTAGATGGCTCTGTCATTTATTTCAGTTAGATTTAAATAAATGTTTAGTTTTTTTTTTTTTTCCAAACAATGTTAGAGTTCAATTTCTTTCAGTTGTAATAAGTTAGTTTACTTTTAGTTTTCGCTAAAAAAAATTATTAAGTATTCTTTGGAATTTTAACGAAAGTTGTTATTTTTTTATTTAAATAAATTATGAAATTTACTTATTAACGTACCCAATTTTTGGGGTGTTACAAATATCCCTCTGCAAAGGGTTTGTCGTTATTGCCATGCACATCGTCGTACGATTTCCCGTTGCTCCATCCATCGTGCTGGTTTTCGTCGCCGGATAAGCGAAAATTTTCGGTGGCCTGATCCCAAAATTGCATGTGCGCAAAAAAGATATTTCAACTCTAATACTTCCATCATAGTTCCATTTGCTTCTTTCCACATCCCGAAAGAGTTTACACTCCGGCACTGTGTGCCCTACCTTGCCACAGCCATAGCAGAAATCTGCTAATCTTTCATATTGAAATTTGACCCACAGGTCATCGTCATTTGGCCTTTTCAGACTGAAACCTTTTTTTAGAGGCTTATTCAGGTTACGAATCCGGAGACATCTAGATATTCGACCTTCCTTCTCTGGGTCCTCAATCCTCACTAGCTCATCCAGTAGTGGCGCTATCTTCTCGCCACTTTTCACATTCAGATAACCCAAAGGCAACCCATGAATCTGGACCCAAAAGGGACTAAAAGAGAAGTCAATCTCTTCCAAAGTTTTTGACGCATCCCATTTCCTCAAGACCATCGTATGACCCATAATAGACCATGGACCATCACAGATGATACGTCAAAGATCTTTTTCCGACTGGAAAGAAAACACGAAGGTGTTGTTACTCCAGATCCGAGATGGTGAATTGCTCGTCGGTTTTCCAACCATTCCTTACTAGCATGAACCCGTGCATAACATGAAATAAAATGACATGCTTTTTTTTAATCAGCTAAAAAATTGTATTTTCAGTTTCAAATTGTGTGGAATTACTGGATCAATTAAATTAAAAGAGTATAACATTTTTTATTTCCTATATACTCCTATTGACTCTAATTCCTTATTGTGATTTAAGGGACATGATTTTCACACCCCCCATTTTACAATCCACACTCCCTTTTTTGTCTTTATCTTCATGACTTTACAATATTACCTTTGAAGGTAAGAAAAAGGTGTATTGAAAAAGGGTCATATTGTAAACTCACGTAAGGTAAAGACAAAAGGGGAGTGCGGATTGTAAAATGTAAAGTGGGGGGTGTGAAAATCATTTCCCTGATTTAATTAGCTAAAAATCATAATTTATATATGCGACTTTTTAACAAAATATTTGCCAACACTAAAAAAAAAAATGCCATAATTTTTTTATGATCGATATAATTGACAAATTCATATATGCAACTTTTAAAAAAAATAATTGCCAACACCCAGAAAAAAAAATGTGGCCATAATTTTTTTCACATTTTTTAATGATCAATATAATTGACAAAAATCTCACTCAATTGCGCTAAATTTTGGATCAACCAATACATGCAACATAAAAAATGTATATGAAGTACATTTCCTTTTTTTGCAATAAAAAATGTATATGTATATAATTTTACGATAAAAAATTTAATGATCAAAAAAGTATTAGTGGGGTTAGTTGGCTGCACCACCTCATCTCTAACTCTTCTGCTTGCCACCCAAATCAATGAAGCAAAATTTCATTAAGAAAAACTCAATAAAACATATTCTTACTCCAACTAAAATATGCAAGTGTAAACTAATATACATGTGTCCTGGTTTTATTTTTTTATTTAGGATGCAGAGTACTTACCCATCATTTTGCGAAATATCCACCAAAAGAAATGCAGAACCATTAGCTCCATTTTAAATTTTAATCAACGCCTCCATAGCCCGAGATCTATTTTAAAAAAATAACCTACTAAAAAATAGAAAATAAAGTATTTTGTTGTTGAAAGAAGAACAATGGAGCTTTTAAAACCTAAATTGAAGTTTCAAAGAATGAAACCATAATTAATCATTTACCAATCGAGGTTACCTGAGTCTCAATTGCCCATGAGATGCATAAGCATTTAAATAATACTGTGGAGAGAATAAAAAACAAATATTGTGGAGAGAATAAAAAACAAACAAAATTAAAAAGGAAAAAGGCCAAAGACATTGTTTCATCTCTATATATTAGTTTCATGGGATCATGGTGCTATGGGAGATGAGTGAAAGAAGGAGTTGTTGGTGTAGGAGGAAAAGAAAGGATTAGGAATCGAAGCTGCTACCTGTACTATCTCTGATCTTCCCCTGGAAATGGTTTCTGCCCAAATGATTGGCTATCACTTTTCTCTAATTTTTAACTACGTAATTATAAAAATCAACTTATTCCGAATCATTACTCAAAAGGGAAGAAAAAATACCAAACCGATGGACAATAAATTTATATTAGGTGGTTGCGCATGCCAGTGACAAAAAGAAAAAGAATATCAAAAATAAAACCATAAAACAGGAAAAGAATGTGATTCTGGACGGATGAAATATCCTTACCATAAGTTTAAGAATGTGATCCTTACCAAGAATGTGATTTTGAATGTTTGAAATGTTTCCGTTATGTTTGACTAATAGAAAGTAATGATCTCCTTACCAAGAATGTGATCCTTACCAATAATGTTTCGGTTATTTATTCATGAGCAAATAAAGTAATGTTTGAAATGTTTCGCGATTATCGAGCTAAAATGGGGGGTTATAATCTTGGTATATATATTTCTTTCGTAATTATGCTTATAATTGGCTTTTGATTAGGGTGTTTCCTTTTCTTAATCTTGGTATATATATTTCTTTCTTTTCCAAAAGTCTCATCAATTAGGCGGTTGCACAAATTAAAATTATTTTATTGGAATTGATCATTACTTTCTTTTATTGAAATTGAATTCTTACTTTCCTTTAACTCCGGAAAGAATTAAATTCCGAAAGTCTATTGGAATTGATCATTCCTTTAACTCCGAAAGCCTCCTCGATTATTAGATTCCTTTCATTACTTTCCTTTAACTCCGGAATTGATCATTACTTTACTTTCTTTTTTTGGATTTTAGAAATGACATTTGATTATCAATAAACATTTAAGACTTTGCTAATTGCATAAAAAGTGCACAGAATTGGGGGACACGTGGCAAGCGCAGGAAGCTCTGTTCACTAAAAGTCATCCTGCAATACTAATATAGATCACATTTGTAACCCCCTGACAATTGAGGGTTTTCGAGCTCAAAATGCGACCCACTAAAGTGAAATTGTTCTTTGGAGAAATCTCTTCAAAACACTGCTCGAGGGAAATTGAATCTGTCTCCATTATTGTGAGAGACACAGGGCTAGAATCAAAGGTTGGAGAGGAGAGATGAAGAAAAGAGGAGATATGCCGGAAAAAGATGAAGAGGAGAAGAAGAAGGGGTAAGAGATTGATGTGCAGAAAAGGCAGGAGGGTGGAGAAATCGATGAGAAAAGGAGGACTAACCTTCGGTTTTGGCAGCTATTCTAAAGTTGAGAGAAACCCTAAAAGTTAGAGAGAGAGACTCTCATTTTAGTGAGAGAAATTATAACATCCACACCACCTTAAATTAGGTGAGAGAGAGAGAGAGAGAGAGAGAGAGAGATTGAAGTGCGAACCCAAAAAAGAAAGCCACTTTGCCATGTGTATTCATTAACAAGTTTGATAATCATTAATTTGCCAAAAAAAAGTTTGATAATCACCGAATTGGCCGCTCCACCCTCAATTTTCAACACATTTTCTCATGATCAAACCCAAAAACACCTCCTAAAGGCCATTGCCCAAAATACCCTTTTTCTTGATCCTATCTTCATTGTTGTCAATTGAATTTTATCCTTATTATTCCCTTTCCCATTTAATTTGCTTTTTTTTTTTCATCCTATATTTTCGTATCCTCATCTGGCTGAGAAAGGGTAAACCATCATCAATAATCTATTGGGGCCTTCAGGGTTTTCTTGATTTCAACAAGTAAGTTCAATTTTGTTGGCAATCTATGTAAATATAGGCATTGTATGTATATATGAATGATCCATGCATACCCAGTTGCTCAATCAATCATGTTGTAACCCAAATTGAATGATACCAAAATCCCCAATCTAACCCATAAACAGGGGGGAAAGCGGGAGGAATTCAATCGCATGGTGTTAAATTTGCATGGGGTTAATGGGTTCGTTGAGCATCAACAAATTCGAATCGTTGAATCACAGAATCTCTTTAAGAATGTAATATCTATTTGAGTTTCTGACACAATTCACCAATTACATTTTGAAAATACCGAATGCCGATGCTATCCAAGAGGTTGGCGTAGTGGGAAAAACCTGGAATTTAGTGTTTGCGTCCTCGTAGGTCTCAGGTTCAAAATGTCATGGGCTCTACTAGCGGACGGTGGGTTTCTGCTCCCCGAGGTGGAATCTAGCATATCTTGACCAAACCCTTCTCCCGTGGGCTCGACCTACGCTTTTATGGTCTTGAGAGGCTTACTTGTCTTAGAATTTACTTCTTTATCTGTTTTCAAGGTACACGTAAGTTGGCCGGATATCCCGAGTTATCAACAAAATATACCTATAAGGACCTGCACCATTATGTTAGGCACCTGATTTATTCGTGGAACCATCATCAAATGTTGCTAGAAATTAATTTTATAGAACTAGAATCTTTATTCACTTTATCTTAAATCTCCTCCAGGTTGTACCCTTAGGCTCCAATTGTTCATCAGAAGAAGTGATGCATAAAGAGTTTGAATGTCATTCTGCAGTAAGTTTATTTAAACCTATTTCATTTTTTGTCACATTCTTTCCAAGACCCAACCAAAAGGGATTTTTTTTCCTGTTTCATAACTTGCACTAGTTGTATTTTTGCTCAGACTTTTTTAGGCCAAGCTGTGATATGTCCTGGTGTTAGTCAAGACTTCCTAGCTCGTACCTTTTGGGGCTTTTTGAACCTCAGCATTTCAAATCTTTTGATAGATATGGAAAGTAAAATACTTCCGAATTTCATACTTAGAACAAGGTTCAAGATTCAAGTATTTTGCAGCATTTTACGTCATTTTAAAACTCATCCGTATTTTGTATTTTTTTCCTGTCATGTTATTTTAGTATTATGCCTTTTCCACCACTTTGCAGCATCGTTTGTTGAGATGACATTGCTCCTAAGCAACACTTGATCTAACTAGACAAGCAATGGAACCAGAACATGGGAGTGGAAATAGTAAGCCCACAACATCAATGCACGCCCAGCCTTCTCATGATGATGGCGATCCAGTTGTCAAAGGGAAAATGTCGCGCTCCTCCTCCTCCTCCTCTTCTTCATCTGCTTCATCCTTTGATCCTTTAACTGACTCTGACGATGGCGAAAAGGAAGTTCCTAATACCTCCTTCACCAAATTGGAACAGACAGGTTCTATTTTACCGGTACCTAGGGCTTTCACATTGCCTGAAAGTCCTGCTCAAACTCCAGAGTGGAGCATGATAAGCGCATCACCAAGGGCTGGACCGGGACTCTTGTTGTCACAAGAACTTTCTCCTCAGAATCCAGAGTGGAGCATGCTTACTGCATCGCCAAAGCAATACCCTCCGATGCAAACAATGGGACGGCCTGGCACTGGCACTGGCTATGACCCCAATAGAATTCCATCTTCCGTATTTGCTCCAAAACCCGCCAATCCCATGGAATGGAGTGTTGCTTCGAATGAGTCTTTGTTTAGCATCCACATGGGTAATAACAGTTTCTCTAAAGATAATGCGATTCTTATGGGAAAGTCGGAAGAACTAGGCAAGGCCGATGACTTCAGCTATTTGACATCAACCCACAAACCAGTTACCGAAGCTAAATCCGATGAATTCAATAGCTCTCCGGCTCCATTACCAACTGTAATTGAAGTAGCGGCTGTAAATCATAGGAAGAGTGATATGGAAGAGTCTCGAGTAAAACAAGTAGCAGATGAGAAGCCAATGGTTGTGAAGAAAACAACAAAAGACCCTAGTAATGAAATCACGCCTCCTGCCAAGGATGTCCGGATCTTGAATAATGGCTCTAATGTGTCAGATGGTAAAGAAACGCCCCATGCTGATGGTGCACGTATTTCAGTTAGCGCTGCTCGACTTTCTGATGAGAGCGGTACCAGCAGCAGTTCTTTTGCGTTCCCAGTGTAAGACGTTTCTAAAATACTCCCTTTCTTAGCAAGAATTGTATGGAAATCTCGTATGGAATCTCATCTTGTTAATTGAACAATTCATTGACGACTAGAATAATGTAGGCTAAGTGGTTCTGTTCCTCTATAGGTTTTCCAATTTTGCTAACCATTTCTAATTTGTTGTCACCAACTTGAATTTGGCTGAACTAACATGCATGTGTTTTCATCTAGTCATCAACTTCATTTCCAGGGGCGGAGCCAGGATTTAGGCAGAAGTCAAGAAATATTTTTACATAGTGCTCTGTATGATATTTTTAAAGTTCTCGTGCTCATTTTCTATAATTTAATCCTGCCAAATATATACTGGAATGGAAGGGAAATTTTGAAAAGGAAAAATATAACTACTAGTTAAAAGTGACACGAATTGTGCACTTATATTTTGTATGAGGAACGTGGGGCCAGTTGTGTAAATTTTGTGAGTTTTGTGTGAAAATACACTATTATTATGAGGACTCAAGTGTAAGTGCTCCAAAATTTTTAGCAAGTAATTCTTCCTACTCCATGTTCTCTTCGCCGTAAGCTATATGGCCCTGTTTGTTTGGTTTGGATAATCTAGATCACCTAGATAATTCTGCCGAACATTAAATCCTATGATACCAAGAGGAGGAGATCAGTAGTACCTCATCTCCCGTAGTATTGTCACGTCCCATGTTTCATGGAATTTCATATTGGACGGATATCTGATCTTTAATGCAAAAGTTTGAACCAAACGCATATATATGGTCGTCTTAGATTTATTGTCCTATCCGATGTTTTGGTCTGAACAAACAGACGGGGCCTGCAGGATGCTAATCTGTGGCCGACTAATCATTATCAGTCGATGTGGTTCAATTGGTGCCATCTCTATCACATGGATGAGTTAACCTATTAACTGGAATTCAATACCTAAAGGATTATGCTAAGTTTTTCTGTCTACTTCTCAGATTCATGGGTGAAGGTGGAAGAAATGCCTCGGTGAGGGTGGCTCCTGAAAATTTGCAGCAAAAGCCTCCCGAGAGACCACAACCACAGGCACAGGCACCGGCACAGCCAGAAGCCCAGGCAGTGAACCTCCAGAAAACTTCTGAAACAAAATGGTTCTCTTGCTTCTCTTGTCGATTGCTCTGCTGTTGAGACAAGATGGTTCCCTTGTTTCATGACAATCATGAAATCGTTCCCCCTTCACTCACCTAACAAATGCGAAATTGTGCCTCTGACTTTGGTAATGGTTTATTGCATTTCTTCAAGTGCAATGCGTCAAATTTGGATGAAGTTTCAGAGTTTGTATAGGTGGTTCTGCTTCTGTGTTGGCTCGTACAGTTTCGTTTTGACATGCTTGGTTCAAAGACACACGGTTGGTGTTGAATGTACAAGGATGAAATATATTTTCGAGCAGATTAGTGTAAATCTGCCTGATATTCGTTCTCCATGTAGTCTAGCTAATGTTAACAGCGTCGTTCGTCCGCCCTTTCATCTTAGTTTATAATCTGTAATTTTTTGAATTTCTGATGGAGTTTTTAATCAGTGAACAGATATGGTTGTGCTGCAGTCTTTGACCCTTACTTCGCTTTCTTCCTTAATAATGGATAGACATGTTATGTCTTCTATTTTCTCATTTGGTCATTCTACTGGATCACCATGATCAATAGAAGTAGGAAGTGGAAATGGAAATGAAATTTAGAGATTTCCTTTTTACTGTCTCTGTGACAAATTCTCCTGAACTTTACATGACTTGGAGGAAGTGGAAATGGCAATTTCTTACTTTTTCTTTGACAAATTTCTCCTCTTGTGATCTTGGAGTTCATAAAGTCCTTGAACGTTACACGCAGTGGCAGAACCAGAAATCGAAGTTGGAGAGAATTGGATTATGAGAGAAATCTTTGTACGATGATTTTTTCAAGATTAAATTTAGTCATTCGAGTTTTAATGAGATGATTTTGATAAATTAAAAAAATAATCTCGAGTCATATCACTCGTCAAACACAGTATTATTATCATACGGTACCCAAACTTTGTTTACATGGTAAACACAGTATTATTATCATACGGTACGTCGGTACCCAAACTTTGTTTACATGGTAAACACAGTATTATTATCATACGGTACCCAAACTTTGTTTACATGGTTTAATGAATAATTCTTGGCAAAACATGTATGTGGTGGGGTAGGTTTTCACTTGATGAAAGTAAAGTTTTGTAAGTCGTGTTGGGTAAAGTTCGGCCCAGAGGCAGAGCACCTGTAAGGTTCCTTGAAGTGTTTCCTACCGGAATTGTGCTGGAATATCTCTCCGATGCTTAAATTAAAGAATAAGAGAGAATGAAAAGAAGGGAGACTAGAGTAAACCATCATGATGCTCCTTTGATCCGTTTTCTGCCAATAGTATGAGTTTGGTAACTCCAAGGAGTTGGCAAAGCGGTCTTGCCTTGCGGCTTAAGGATTTGCTCTCATCGAAGGTTTCAGGTTCGGTTTTCCTTGCCAACAAATTCTTGGGGCCACTGGAGGTTATGCCCAGTCGTTATTTTCAAAACTCCGGAATTAGTCGAAATGCGCACAAGCTAACCCGGACATCCGATTAAAAAAAATTAAAATTAAAATAGTATGAGTAGATCCAGTCTTTCCAATTTGCTACAGTCCATCTGTTCCTGATATCCAAGTTCAGCATGGATACTGGTAGTTTCTTTGTTTTAGTCTTGTTTTAGCTTTCTCCATTATGTTGTTCTCCCATATTCGGAAATCCGGTACCCTGTTTTTCGCCCCTGCTTTTCTTCCAAAATGACGTCGTTTTGGGCATTTTTTTTGGTACACCTCTAAAGCTTCCAAGGGCTCTGTTTGGAGAGTTAATTTTGGAGTTCAATTTTGGGATTCAATTTTAGGGGATTTAGGCTCTTTGGAGTAGAGTATAGTTGGTTTAAGCACTTAGGGTTTAGGGTTTAGGCACTTTGCGAAATTAACTCTCCAAATAAGGCCCTTGAAAGCTTTGAAGGTGTACCAAGAAAATGAGCAAAACGACATCGTTTTGGGTGAAAAGCAAGAGCAAAAAGCAAGGTACCCGGACCCCATATTGGGTGTCTTCTCAAAACACGTTTTCACCAACAATTGTGCGAACTCTAACATGAAGTTTGTGGGTTCCACAAACCATACGTGGATCCGACATACTCATGTTATTACAAATGTCGGTGCCTACATCTTTTTTCTTCCAAAAAATACTATTGTCTCCAAACCCATATACACCATGTAGCCATTGAATCATGGATTTGTGGGGAGAGTTTACAATTGAATCCGTTTGCGCTTAATCGGATGACGACAGATTTTTAACTTGAAAATAGAGAAAAATATAGAAAAGATGAAAATAAGAAGGAAAAAAAAAAAAAAGCAAAAGACAAAAGTTAGACCAGAGAAAGTTTGACTAATTTTGTAATTTTCCAAAGTTTAAGGACTAAACCGTGTTTTTGTGGAGATCAGGAGTGATGAGCAAATAACCCATGTACTTTTCAAGGGCTTAGACCAATTCTTGGAGCCTGAATAACCTGAAAATTGAATTAAATAGTTGTTAATTAATGATTCCAAATAATCCCTTCACATGGAACAACTAATAAAATAGATTCATAGAAAAATCATGTGCAAGTCATCATTGGATTAGTTTGTAATTATTGGGAGAAAGCTCCATGTGTGATAACCTTGATAAAAATGTATTCTATCTTCTACTCATTGTTGAATGAATTAACATCAAATAAAAAATATAATAAAATAAAATAAAATCAGTTCTGATATTCTGATTAGGCTGGAGGTCTTTATCTGGTCATATTCTCTTCATTTGCTCATTTTTTAAGGGGAAAAAAAAAAGGATAGAGGATGCAACCAATTACTGTTAAGACGGACTTGAGTCATACATGGTCTGATTTCAACTCCACTAATATATACCGGTAAAAGTTTATGGCCTCATATTATTGGGCATAAATATGAGACTTGGTAAAAAGTGTAAAAAGTTGCTCCAAATGACTAAATTTCATATTCTCTTAGTTACAGTCACACTCTATCATGTTATTATCTAAAAACATGAGATTTGGTAAAAAGTGATTTCAACCCCACTAATGCATATCGGTAAATGTTCATGGCATGTTATTGCGCATAAACATGAGACTTGGTGAAAAGGGGGGGGAAAAAAAATACAATACTTGGTAAAAAGTTTAAAAAGTTGTCCCAAACGACTAAATTTCATATTCTCACAGTGACAATCACGCTCATCATATTATCTAAAACTTCAAGAACATTTTGTCAAAAAATTATTTATCTTGTGCGAGTGTGGTTACTTTAGACCCAGTCTTGTTTTCCTAAATTAGTTGACGCCGTCACTGTGAGACCATAAATGGTTTCTAAATTCTTCTATGGTCACTATAAAATGCACAACAGAAATTTACGTATATATATAGAATACTACAAAAATCGTAAAACAAAAATTTAAGATCCACTATTCATGGTTCTCCTAACAATAGCAAGTACTATTATATTTCAACTTAGGGGGTGTTCCACTAAGGTGGTTTTTTTTGAAAAAATTGGTTTTTCACTGTTTTTTATGTGATATTTTCTGAAAAATGACCTGTCTCGATTTTTGAAAAAACAGTTTTTTGTTAATAAAACACCCCCTTAGAAAGCTAGAATCACAAATACGAAAATATGAATATCATATAATTCTCCATCTATACTTATTTAGACTACATTATTCATAGCAAAACCGAAGAAGTATGTCATACGAAAAACCAATTCTCATAATTCTTCTATCCATACTTATTTAGATTATATCATTCACGGGTTTCAATTCACGATCAGAAACCATTATATTAACGATAACGTTTTCATCGTATGACAATTTGGGACGGAAGAAGTATGTTCTAAAAAATAGAATCACATAGCAAAATTCATGAATTAAAATTACTAGTACTATTATATGCAGCTAATTTATCTATTTCATCTTCGAGAAGACTTTTTGAAGTCGTGAAAATACGGTTTGAAATTTCTTTTGGGCCCCACTGGGTCAGCCCCCCCAGTCCCCCCCCACCACAGACCTCTGAATCGAAACCCCATGTGAAACGTCCATTCGGGGCACGTGTGAGACATCAAAAGAACCTTTTTAGGCCCCCACGTAAGACCGAACCGGTTGGGCCGGTGAGCCGGTCAAGGTCGCCGTGGGCTGGGCTGGGCCATGGTTCGGGAGACAATTGACGGGCTGATGCATTTATTGACCGGCATTGATCCCCACACTCCCCCTGTTTCACAAAAAAGTATGTTCTCTGGGGTCCCACCATCACCACACTCCTAACTAAAAGGACAACACTTAAATAGGAAACAAAATTTGGAACTCATAACAAAGAATAGCAAAATGAATTGTGGTGTTGTCCTTGAAGCTTTATCAAGATTTCATTTTGGTCTACTTAATTTGGTTTTCATCTATTTAGAAGTATGCTTTTTTTCGTTGTTGTAATAGTTTAAATATGATCTCTATGCCACGTTCGCTAGTACTTTAAATGAGAAAATATGTGCAGGTCGCGTAATCAGCTATGTAGGCTTTTGTGGACATTTCATAATCACTGTAGTTGACAAACAACCAAAAAAAGAAAAAGAACACTACATCAAAAGTTTTACTACAATATGTTGTACTTCGGTTTCTCTAATTTCAAACCGATCTTCTTTTTATTCGTTATAATTGCAAAAAAAAAAAACGGTGGAGCTAGATTTGAATGAAAAAGAACAAGGTTAAACTAGTGCAAGTTTTGGTAGGTTGATGAACATACCAAGCCATTGAGTTTGAACCCGTCTTTGCTCTTTAAAAACTTATTCAAGATCAAGTTACCACGTAAATAAGTCGAACTTAAACATTTTTTTCAAGCTCGTGTTTTCAAATCAAAGCTCAAACAATATGATACTTGGCTCATTCAGCTAATAAAAAATTTAAGCTACTCGAGATTGACTCGATTAAAACTTATTCGATATCGATTGATCACACAAACAAGTTGAATCAAAACATATTTTTGTAATTCGTTAAAATTTTCAAACCAAACTTAAACAGTGAAAATATTTGGCTTGTTTATATCATTTCTGAATTGTAGAGACCGAAGTGAAATATCTGCAAAACTACGGGGGCCTATGGTGCAATATACCGAAAAGAAAAACAAGGCAGTAGTGCTATACTGTAGCAGCTGTAGAACTATACATACACATAAAATAAAACCAGAAATAAAAATCAGTGACGCGTTTTCTCAAAGAACAACTGTTGAATCTCTCTCTCTCTCTCTCTCTCTCTCATATCTACTTTCTCTCTCCACTCTGTTCACAGGAACTCCCAACTTAGGGTTAGGGTTTCCAACGAAAAAGGCCCAACTCTTTTCTCCACAAACAACGTGAAGAAAAACACGGGATTCCAGTAAACTTGTCTACAGCCTTTGACCCTTTTAGGGTTTTGAGAAATGGGTACTGATTGGTTTGTAATCAAATGGTACCATCCTCACAAACCCTTGAAAAAAATGCTCCTTTTTCTCTCTCTCTTGATTCTGTTCACCAACAGCGTCGTTTCCGGCTCCGATTCCGATAAATCGGCGCTTTTGCAGTTCAAGACCTCAATATCAGACCCTTATGGAGCTTTATCGAACTGGGTTTCAAATGGTTCGAGCCACTGTTCTTGGTTTGGTGTCACCTGTGATTCGAATTCTAGGGTTTCTGCCCTCAACATAACCGGTGGCGGTCGAGGTAATTCGGGATCTTTTTCTTCTTCCTCTTGTGCTAAAATTGCTCAATTTCCACTATATGGTCTTGGTATTAGAAGAAATTGTTATGACAGTAATGTTAAACTTGTGGGTCTGATCTCGCCGGCAGTTGCGAAGCTTAGTGAGCTTAGGGTTTTATCACTTCCTTTCAATGAATTGAGTGGTGAAATTCCTATTGAGATATGGGGCATGGAGAAGTTGGAAGTTCTTGATCTGGAAGGGAATGGTGTAACTGGGTCATTGCTATCTCATTTTAAGGGTTTGAAGGGGTTGAGGGTTTTGAATTTGGGGTTTAATGCGATTTCGGGGGAGATACCAAATTCACTCTCGGGTTGTATGAGTCTTCAGATATTGAACTTGGCTGGGAATCGAGTGAACGGGTCAGTCCCTGGGTTTGTTGGTGAGTTTAGGGATTTGCAGGGGCTTTACTTGTCTTTTAATCAACTAAGTGGGCCGGTTCCGAAGGAGATTGGGGTTGGTTGCACGAAACTTGAGTATTTGGAGCTTGCTGGCAATTCCTTGATTGGTGGGATTCCGAGTAGTTTGGGGAACTGCAGTGGATTGCGCTCACTTATCTTGTATTCAAACTTGTTGCAAGAGGTTATTCCTGTAGAACTTGGTCGGCTGAATGAGCTTGAAGTGTTGGATGTGTCGCGGAACAGCCTTAGTGGTTCAATACCTGCTGAGCTCGGGAATTGTTCTAATTTATCTATCCTTGTATTATCAAATTTGTTTGACCCTCTTCCAAGTTCAGAAGGTGATCCCTATCTAGGGCAATCTAGCTCTAGTGATGAATTTAACTTTCTCGAAGGAGCAATTCCTGCAGAAATCGCAACACTTCCGAAACTCAAGATGATATGGGCACCTAGGGTACTTTCTCCGGGCAATTTGCCCAGCAATTGGGGTTCTTGTGACAACTTAGAGATGGTGAACTTTGGTCAGAATCTTTTCAATGGGGAAATATCTGAGGCGTTTACACACTGCAGGAAGCTGCATTTTCTTGATTTGAGCTCAAATCGGTTGACAGGGGAGCTCAGCGAGAAACTGCTGGCACCTTGTACGACTGTGTTTGATGTTAGTGGCAATGCCCTTTCGGGATCCATACCTAGATTTAATTACACTGCTTGCCCTCATATTCCTTCCAGCAGTGGATACCTTTTTGAGTCATACGACTTACCATCTGCCTATCTATCATTTTTGGCCGATAAATGGAAGGTTGGAGTGCCATTTATTGGAGACGTCGGCGGTCGGACAGTTTATCATAGTTTTGGTGGCAACAACTTCACTGGGGATTTGCAGTCCATGCCAATTGGACTTGACACTTTAGGGGAGCAGACTGGTTATGCTTTTCTTGCTGTTGGAAACAAGCTAACTGGGCCATTTCCTGGAGATTTACTTGAGAAGTGCAACGGTTTGAATTCCATGGTTATTAATGTCAGCAACAACGAAATAACTGGTCAAATTCCAGCGGACATTGGTTCGTTGTGCAAATCACTTCAACTTTTGGATGTCTCTGGGAATCTGATTGCTGGAACTATTCCACCCAGTTTTGGGGATTTGACATCTCTTGTTTCCCTTGATTTGAGTCGAAACATGCTACAAGGTCCAATCCCAAACAACATGGGCCAAATGAGGGGTCTCAAGTATCTTTCTTTGGGTGGCAATAACCTCAATGGATCCATCCCCACAAGCTTGGGGCAGTTGCATTCTTTAGAAGTTCTTGAACTTTATTCAAATTCGCTTTCTGGTGAGATTCCAAAAGGCCTTGTGAATTTGAGTAACCTAACTGTCCTTCTACTCAACAACAATAAACTCTCAGGTCAAATTCCCCCCGGTTTGGCAAATGTGACAACTCTCTCGGCATTCAATGTGTCCTTCAATAACTTGTCTGGGCCACTGCCATCGAAGGATAATCTGATGAAATGTAGTAGTGTTCTTGGAAATCCTCTTCTACGATCTTGCCGAATGTTCTCCTTGTCTGTACCATCCTCAGATTCACAGACGACTGTTAATTCACTTGATTCTTCCGCCACTCCACCTTCAAGCCCCCCTCCGAAAAGTGGGAATAGCAGTGCTTTCAATTCAATTGAGATTGCATCCATAACCTCAGCATCTGCCATTTTCTCAGTTCTTATCGCTCTTATCATCCTCTTCGTTTACACCCGAAAGTGGAATACTGGGTCCAGAATTGGTGGGTCTACCAGAAAAGAAGTTACCATCTTCACTGATATTGGAGTTCCCTTATCCTTCGAGGACGTTGTGCGGGCCACAGGGAGTTTCAACGCGAGCAACTGCATTGGGAGTGGAGGGTTTGGTGCAACCTACAAGGCTGAGATATCTCCCGGAGTTTTGGTGGCGATAAAACGGCTTGCGATCGGACGTTTCCAAGGGGTTCAACAATTCGATGCAGAAATCAAAACCCTAGGGAGGCTTCGCCATCCGAATCTTGTAACGCTAATTGGTTACCATGCGAGTGAAACGGAGATGTTTCTGATATACAACTATTTGCCTGGTGGCAATTTGGAAAAGTTCATTCAGGAAAGGTCCACTAGGGCAGTGGATTGGAGGGTACTTCACAAAATCGCTTTGGACATAGCGCGGGCCCTAGCTTACCTACACGACCAGTGTGTGCCACGTGTCCTCCATCGTGATGTCAAGCCTAGTAATATCTTACTGGACGATGACTACAACGCCTACTTATCTGATTTTGGATTGGCTAGGCTATTGGGTACATCAGAGACGCATGCTACTACAGGAGTTGCTGGAACTTTTGGGTATGTTGCTCCAGAATACGCAATGACTTGTCGTGTTTCTGACAAGGCAGATGTTTACAGTTACGGGGTGGTTCTACTGGAGTTGATTTCTGACAAGAAAGCCCTTGATCCTTCGTTTTCTACTTTTGGAAACGGGTTTAATATTGTTGGGTGGGGGTCCATGCTTTTACGGCAGGGACGCGCCAAGGAATTCTTCACCGCAGGTTTGTGGGATGTGGGTCCGCACGATGATTTGGTAGAGGTTTTGCATTTGGCGCTTGTGTGTACAGTGGAATCTCTTTCAACAAGGCCTACGATGAAGCAAGTTGTAAGACGGCTGAAGCAACTTCAACCCCCATCCTGTTAGGCAAGTGATGAGGCTTAATTACATTAACAGAGTGTGTAGAGGGTAAGAGCTCAACTGTAAGTTTCATTTGTCCTCTCAGAGAGAAAAAAAAATGTGCTCTTCATTCTTCGTCTGGAAAAATTTTATTCTTCTCAATACACCGCATGGCGATGCACCGGCTCAGTGGCAAATGGCCGCATGCCTGCCTTGTTGGGGGAAGAGGAGACTTGGTGGGCACTTGGCCCCCTACTATCATTATTTGACGCAAGAGCATGTCGTTTTCCGGAAGACTAGATAGTTACTCCAACCCACCATGTGCTACCCTTAGATTTAGTTATGAATTGTAGTTACTCCATGTAAATTGTATAAAAGCTTTTCTTCCATTTTTTCAATGTCACATCCCTCGTTAAGGGATTTTTTTCTGATGAGTCTGCAGAAGAATGCAGGTACTTGCCTTGCACATTGTTTCGTGGTATCTCATCTCGATTCCTTGTTTGAATAAAAACTCGAAAATAGGAATGTTTCTGGGAATGCTGGTTCTCTCTTTTTCGGAACCAGTTTGTTATAATCCCTATTTTGAAGTGTGTTGTATTGTATGTAAAATGCTGATGAAAATGTTCTGGGTTCATATGCTTGATCTCCTGGAATAATAACCTCGCATATTTCAGATGCTGCTGGAAGCTGTGATTTTGTTGAATAACATTGTCCTGAACTTCATGTTGTATATTTGGAATGAACTTGGGATTTGCTGCATATGACCTTTCTCTGAAATGCGACAAATTGTGCTAAACTTTGCATCCTTGGTTTTAATACATTTCAAGTTGGATTGAATTGTGGCGACTCAAGCTAATTATGATGTTCTTGTTTAATTTTACTTTCATCTTGGCCTTCAGTATCCCTTTGTGGAGAGCACAACTGTTCTGTACATTACTGCAATTTTTAGGGCAAACTGATACCTTTTGCTCTTGTTCTAAACTTCCATTGAAGCAAGAATGGAGGAGAAAAGAGGCAAGCAACCTGGGGCTTTCTGCTTGATTGGATCGGAAGGCCTATGATTTGGGATTTTTTTCCCTCTTGTTTCTGGTTTTCAATCTATTTTTTAACCGACAAAAGAAATTCATTAATCTACAAAAATAGAATACAAAGATTAGACATCTATTTTTAAACCGACAAAAGGAATTTATTAATCTACAAAAATAGAATACAAAGATTAGACGGAGCAAGGGTACGACGGCATTTGTACAGAAAGCTGCCATGGCATACACATACACACAGTATCCTCACCTCTTCTCCCTTCCTATACCTGTATAGAAAACCTTCTACTTGTTACTCCCCAAATCCAGCTATGTGGACGAAATTATGGGCTTTACATACAGAACACGAAGTGTGCCACTTCATTTGAAAAACAACACGCAATTGGGTTGCTTGTGGGGGTAACTTGCATAAGAAGAAGTGCAGTGCTCGAGAAACCCTCTCTACCTGCTATATGGAGTGCATTCTCCCTCCTGCAGCTTGGCTGCCTTTGGTATTGTTGCGATAGATAGTGGTGGCCTGGTGGGTATGCTCGTTCGGTGAATTTTGGCAAGATCAGAGCCCCCGTCGGCTATCATGACGGAGGCGTGGGCTTTGATAATAGCTTGTGGGATGTCTATGGACAATGGGTTCGACGCTGCCATATTTGAATCCAACTTGTAGGTTTGATTGATCGTGTGAACCAGAACCAGAATGGACCATTTCTGTTGGGTGCGTTCTTTCTGCGATGGATAAAATTCCTCTCTCTGTCGGGGTCGGTGGAAGCAATGCCGGCCCGTCAAATTCGGGACGCCCAGCTCTTGATCTCAACAGGAGCCCGGAACCGGAGGGAAATCTCAACGCCACCCCAAGCCCACAACCCCGGCATCGGCACCGGGCTGAGGAAGGAATTCCAAGGAGAAGCAAGAACAAAAGGGGTCACTGGATAGCATCCAAATGTTTCGCGTGGTTTGCTGGTTCTTGTAAATTTGATGTCGCGAATCATCTCCACAAGCTTGCTTTGATTTTCTACTGCACTTGTAGAGCTGGTACCCTGTTTTCTCCACTAAATATACCACAGGAAGAACTCCGCGTCTGCCATAAACTGTACACAATCATGAGCTGGCGCGGACACCATGAGTTACAAAAATGAAAAAGCTATACACAATCATGGAAGGGAGCTGGACATGTACATACAACATAGAATGAAACAATTTAACCTTCCCAAAATGAGACTTCAACAAGAGACTATTCCATTAAAAGATTGAGAAATTCTTCCCAATGGGAAAGGAAATAAGTTTTCAGTTCTACATTTTGGTTCCGCCTTTTTCTAAATTCGCATGGCCATCAATCTATTACAAGAGGGGAGAGGGGCTAACAACTATATGCTTCAGAGGGTGAGACACATCACCGCCACCGGCATGCTTGACGAACTCAGCTGGAGAGAGGAAGCTGCCATGGCATACACACACTATCCTCACTTGTTCTCCCTTCCGATACCTGTATAGAAAACCTTCTACTCGTTTTCCACTAGGGCCCAACCCTCTCGTTGTTACGCAAGGCATATCTACCAACATGTTCCTCATGATTTCCGTTGCTTCAGCATCATTAACTGCTAGTTTCACCGAGGGGCTTTCCATTGCAGCGCCAACAAAATCAGCAGATTTCACAGTTGGCGTCGCTTCCTGTTTCTGCTTATTCTGCTTGGGAAGAGAGTGGACGCTGGCAGGGCTTCTAGCTTCAGTGTATCCGTTCATCCCTGCAATTGAGACCCCAAAACATGACAATATGCAGTCAAAACAGATGGTTTAGAAGAATTGGTAATCGTCCAGAATCTCCAGATAGAAAAACAATGTTGATTCCATCAGACCACCACTTTGACCTGCATTATGAGTTTCAATTTTAGAAATAAATTGTTTTGTCTTCTAGGAACTCAACGGGCATAGTGCACATCTAAAGAAGACAAAAACCTTGGCCTGTTCAATAGTTAACAAGGACGTCCTTGTGACAAAAGATTGTTAATAGTGTAATTTTCTAACAAATTTAATGCTAACCTAAAAGAATACGAGTTATTAAACATTTTTACGGTAATGGTTAAGAAACTAAAATGCTATTAGAGGAGGAGCACCCTTACAAAAGAAAAAAAGAGAAGGAAGAAACACCAAAAGTGATTCAATGAGACACGGACAACACAGATAAACCTCTCAACCTCTGACCCCTCTGGTGAATAATGAGGCCATGTTGCAAATGGGTGCATCAACCGCATAGGCAACAGACAGATTGCACTGATGCAGTTGCCATTGGCCAGCCAAAACTTAATCTATTGCGCACTACTACATCTCGTGCCATGGAAGGGGAAAAGACTTCCATCTAGAAAAAGAGAAGTTTTTTCTTCTTCAACAAAGGAAGGTGTTACCAGATGGAACTGGTTGTCTATAGTCGGATGAAACTTCTGAATCTCACTTCATTTTACTGACTATTTCTTTCGGATCTGTTTCCAGTCAATTTTGATGATATGCAGCTCCAACTCACTTCTGAATGCCTTTACAAAAAAAAAAAAACTAAGGGTCTGTTTGGAACATGTGGAAGGGAAGAGAAAATGAAAGAAAATAAAATGAGAGGAAAGTGAGAGAAAAGTGGGAGGAAAATTTTACTATTCACGACACTAAATTTTTTTATTTTCTCTCTTCTTTCCCTCCAAACCAAACATGATGAAAGAAAAATTTTAATTTTCCTTTCTTTTCCCTCACTTTCCTCATGTTCCAAACAAACAATAAGTTTTGAATGATTCTAGACGCGGCGCTTTCGGAACGTCACATTAACAGGCTTTGCGCACTCAAGTTTCCATTGGAAAGCTAAACGTCCCAGTGAGGAAATTCTCTCACCAAGCCTATACGCAGGTAAGCATTTTCCTTTCAAGACCTTGTTTATACAGAAGTTCATGTTTCACGTACATAGGCTGATGTAATACATGAAACACGTAACCTTGAAATACATATCGGTTACTGTGACATCAGGTTGATGAAAAGTTGTGGCCGGCACAGGAAAAATTATTCAGTGCCCTTGGGTCCCTCCACCACCACACAACCATGTGGGTTCCAAGACTAAGAGTGCGAACCCCACACAACTGTGGGGTGGAGGAGAGGCATAGGGCACGGCACTGGATAATCTCTCCCGCCCGAGAATCAATCAACCAACTTCTAGTCAAAACAGCAAAGAAGCATAAAATAAACCAAAGATGTCAAAATTTTGGGAAAGCTGTGGACTTTTGGGTCTGAAAGCATTAGCATGAACAGAAGGCTTCAAAAAAGAAATTCTTTGAAGCAAGACTTTTGGACACTCAAGTCACTTCTCATAGTAACTAAAGTTCAAGCAATTTAAGAAACAAAAACCACCAATTACACCCAAAGGATGCCCAGACTACTTCAGCCAACTAGAAACAGCTTTCAACCCAGAGCATGATTTCTAGGTGTGTTTGAGAGCCAATTAATTTTTATTCTATATTCTAGACTAAATTCTGTAAGAGTGTTTGGATGGTAATCTGCAACGTAGTGTATGAATTGGTATTGAGCATCCAAAAACTCCTCCTGAGGTGATTTTTCTCCAGTTCATTTTTCAAAATATGTGTCCAAACAAGCAAAATTTTCGCGAAATGGAAAACCATGGCTCCCAAACACCCCTTTGTCCTTCAAACCAAATGAATTATCAAGCTCTATCATTGAGGGAAACATCGACAAAAAGTACGATAGGAACTATTTTTTTGGAAGTATTATTCAACTTCACCTATATCACAAAACCAAAAAAAATTACAGCTAAATAAACCAGATCATTGTCGAATTGACCTGCAGAAGTCTATGGAACAGTGAAAAAGTAGAATGCTTAACAAGTAAGGGGGAGATTCCTAAATGATAAAATCTAATAAAATCAACATTTGCAAATCTTTAAAATCAAAGATTTTAGCAAATGACTTCCTCTAAAATCAACAGTTGATTTTAGCAAATGTTGATTTTATCTGATTTTATTCTAGAAACTGACCCACGACTTAAAAACTGAATTATTGTGTTTTACGTGGCATGGCATTCCGTACAAAACATTAACTCACAAAAGCCGTTAGTTCAAGAGAACTGTGCTTACTGAATTTTCACACCCTACGAGACAAGTCATTCTCACGAATCACAATATATCAACCCAAAAAAGTCAAAAAAAGACGGATGGTAAAAAAACCAGTTTGTGGAACAAGCTCTAAGTTTCTGAGGCCTTAAACTTACGTTAACCAGTAATGAACTCATAAAGCCTACTCTTAAATTTGCAAAGGCTTAAAGACGAGAAAAAACCGTCTTCCTATCCTCCACAAAACACATACATTCAAGATCCAAACACAGCCTTATGACAAAATTACCTTGATTAGGTTGGGACCCAGATTCACAAACCCCAGAAGATCCACTTGACCCAATTGACCCATGAGACGAAGGAATTGGTGGAATAATCCCTTCCAATTGACCCTGTGACTTCAAATTCTCACCCTGTGATTTCAAATTTCTCAGCTTTTCCACTCGTTTCCTCTTGGCCTCCATTCTTCTCAGCGACTGAACCTCCTTCCTCTTCTTCCGCTCCTCTTCTCCCTCAGTCGGAAGCGAACACGTCCTCATCAAACTAGCCTCCACACATGCTCCGTTCATATCACTCTGTTTTTCGTTTGCAAAAACGAAATCTGATACAGAAGACGAACGGCTTAAAATCTGTTCCCTTTGTCTGTCCACCCCAAATCGACCGTTCAACGAAAGCCCAAGACTCAGCTCTATTGATTCCTCATCTTCAATTGCTTCCTCGAATTTCGTCGTAAAATTCGAAAAGATGAGTCTTTGTATCAGATCTCTCGGGTTATTGGTCTCTCTTTGCTTTTCAGCTTGACCCATTTGAAAACAAGTACAAAGGAAGGAGTACAGAGATGGGTTTTCAGTAAGATGTATCAAAATGGTCCAAAAAATTTCTTAAAATGGGAATTTTCCAACAGATTTTCCCGGGAAAATGATAAGGAAAATCGAAAAAGATTATTGAATTTGGGTTTCAACTGGGTTATGATAACGTTCCGAGAAGGAGCATATGGATTGGAAACTGTACGTAAAGAGTCGCCGGCGGGATAGAAAGAGACATGACTAGAGAGAGAGAGAGAGAGAGAGAGAGAAGAAGAAGAAGAAGAATGATGGAGGAAAAACAGTAGGAAAGGGAAGGAAAGGAAAGGAGAGAATTTTGAGATTCTTTGAATGGAAAAAATTTTGGGTACCGATATCACGTGGCCGAGTTTACGTAGTATTTATTCGTTACATTCAGATCGTCCAAAAGTATATTAGACGACCTAGATCGAAACCATCTCACTCCTCCTCTTTCTCCCCTTTCTCTCCTATTTTTCTCTCTATAATCCGAACGGTCTAAAACTGAAATAGGATGAAAAATGACGGGTGTGCCCCGTGAGGCCGAAAGGGGAAGGAATGAGTAGGTGACACGTGGGGTAAAAAGGGTTGATAAAAGAGTCCACGTCTTTAAACAGGGGTCTGTTCTCTTCCGTCCTCTCCGCGAAAGGTGTCGAATGGGATTGGGGTTTTTGAAAGAACACGTGTTGGTTTTAGGGTCGTGGAGCTGGATTGGCCCGACGCGTGTGTAGGATATCTCGGCCTCGTAATGCCGCGACGTCTCTCTCTCTTCTTTCCTTTCTATGGCTAAGAGCAAATCTAATGCTAAATGGAAAATGGCTATAACCACTTGTTATAATTTGACACTAAAAAGTGGTTTTTTGTGCTAAAATGCAATCCAGTCTCTAATACTTGGTTGTAAAATAGAATCAAACAGTTCTAAATTTAACTAACTTTCCCACTATCTCACTTTTAATTACGTTTTTAACCCCAATTCAACTATGTACGTTATTTTCAACCCCGTTGCGATCTAATTTTTAACCCCCATTCGGAAATATTTTTTAATTACGTTTTTTTTTCTGTCCTCCACTGTTTTAACCACCATTCTACCCCAGATATTTTCTCACCTAACATTCCCATCTAACATTCTATCCAAATTTTTCTATAAATACACAATTAAACTAGCATATTTGTCACACCATTCTCATCTGCCATACAGATTTTCCTTTCCAACCTAATCATGAGCAACTTAAGCAAAATGGTACTGCGGGGAGATTTCGACGGAGACTCCTTCGATGAAGATGAAGTTGCAATGCTGCAGATAGTAATAGCGAGCAGCTATCAACAAATACAAATGCGTCATAACCAACAATAATCAATAATCGGGAAGATCAGTATAATAAGTTGTGGAAGTTGAGTTGGCCCATTTTGCCAAGATTGCAGCCTTGCGATTCTCATAATAAGCCTTCATTTGGGGGTCTTGAATGACAAACAAGTCCATCTACATAATTCTTTCCTCCATCTCTCTATCCTTCCTCTCCGTCTCTCTCTCTCCTTCCTCGCCGTCTCCCTCTCCTCACATATTGTCTGCCTTCCAAGAGATGCAACTCTCCTTTCTTCCAATTGAATCCTCCTAGATTGGTTATCTGATACAGTTTTGTTGAGTGTCTTCAACAAATTAATATGTCTTACATTCTCAACTTGTTGAACCTTGCTCTTTACTTTCTTTTCCTTTGCTAGCTTCTTTCCACCAGGCCTCTTCCTTGGCGAGGACACACTACCAGTACCTCCACTTGAAGGAGTGGTTTCTGCATCTAGAGACTCATAATAAGTGCTTAAAATTTGACTTGCTTCAGGGGGAAAAGGGAATGACATCCCCTTTGGAATTTGAGGTGGTTCAGGAGTTTTTGCTTTCCTCCCACTAGGAGTGATATCCTGCCATTTAATAGCATGTTCTAAGATGGCCCAACAACCATCCATACCATTGAAATATTTTCCAGTATCTTCATAGTATGTTTGCTTTGCCATATCATACTGTATAATTTTTTTGTTAATGGAAAGTGACGAAAAAAAGATGGGAGAATTTGGATGAATGAATTTTTTTTTCTTAATCTATGGGTGGGAGAATTTGGATGAATGGAAATTTTTGTGAGGCTTATATTTATACAAAAAAAAAAAAAAAATTCTGCCTGTTGCAAATCTGACCGTTGAAATCAGCCCGTTGCAACACATGTGCCCCACTTGGCCACTTCTCTGTCTCATCTATCTCTCTTTTCCCACTTCTCTCACCTCTCTCTGTGTCGATTACAGAACAAGGGGAAGAAACCCCTCGGTCCGATCGATGACCTCCCCTCCCTCTCTCTCTCGGTCCGATTGATGACCTCCGATTAAACCCAACCCTTGTGCTCCGATCGATCAAACCCCTCTCTCTCTCTCTCTCTCTCTCTCTATCTCTCTGTGTGTGCTCTGATTAAACCCAACCCCTGTGCTCCGATTAAACGCAAACCTCTCTCTGTGTAGATCAAAACCCTTTCTTCCGGTGTTGAATGATCAAACCGAGGTCACCTCAGGCTCCTCTGATGGCGACAACAGCAGTTTTCGGCGTGACCGTAGCAGTTTCCGGCGACAACAGCAGTTTCCAGCGATAGCAGTAGATTTCGGCGATTTTCCGACCATATTCAGGTACACTCCTGTTGGTTTTGTGAAGATGACAGTTAATCCTTGATTGTGTGGCAAGGATGGTTATAGCCATCCTTGGTTCTATGTTTGCAACCAAGTTTCCATTTGTTCCATTTTGCAACTGATTATAGCTATGCACTGGATTGCTGATTTGCATTTTTTGGTTCTATGATAGCAATGCAACTGGATATCCATCCCCCATTGGATTTGCTCTAATGGAGACTGTACTCGAATTTTGTTTTGGTTACCCTTGTTTCTGGTATATTTTCAGTCCCACAATTATTCCCTCCGTCCAAAATTTATTATTTATTTATGTGCATGCGTGTCATTTTTTAATAGAAAATTTTACCGTTAGCCTAATGGACGAATAATTAAAATGCTTTCACACACTTTTATCAGTAAGAATTTTGCACTCTTACCGATGAAAGAGTACTTTTATTGAAAACTTTGTTTAATAGAAATCATCGAGAACTATCAAACGAGATCTATATTGAATATTTATAACATCGGATATGTGAAAATATAATTTTTTTTGAGGTGTCTTGAATGGTGAAAGTGGACAAGAAATATGGGACAGAGGGAGTAGTATGAAAGCGAGGATAAAAACACAATTTTAAAAGGGTTTTTCTATTGTCAGCCCATAAGAACGCATAAAGATAAATAATAATAATAAAAAACATGCATACACACACACACACACATCCCCACACACTTTTCACATATTTCAATACAATTTCACACTTATTTCAATACATTTTTAAACCTTAATGTCAGCCTAATGGGCTAACGTTAAAATTTTCCATTTTTAAAATGCAAATTTGTAAACAATTTCATTGATGTTGTGTTTGTACAATGGTATTTTAGTAATTATTGGACTACAACTTGTCATATCAAAGAGTCATTCAACTAAATTGACAGCATGTAGTTCAATAATACCAAAAGATACCGAAAATATCGTAGTGGAAATTCACCCTAAGAACTATGCAAAAATATGAACAGTTTAGACACATATTATTGTTCAACCACGACAAATTTTTTAATAAAGATTCTTCTCAACAAACCCTACGATATTTGTGGTTCAGATCAAGGGGACACCGAGCACATAGTTCTCTAACTTTTCTTTAAGATTCTTTCAATTTTTAGGCCTTGTGCTTGACCGAAATCCTAGACCTAAATTAATGGGTTGCCCCAAGCGTAGGGCTGAGACCGGTGTAGCACAATACCCGGTAAGACCAGAATCGAATCCACAGAGAAGGTGGAGAGTGTTTACTAAAAACTCGGGTTGTTAAGTTTAATCACGGCTCTTAGGTAGCCACCCCTTGTGATTAGATGGGAAATTACCTAAACTAAGAGAATTTGGTTTAACTTAAGTTATTTAAAAGGAGGTACGGTTGTAGGGGTCATAACACAAGTGACCAGGTCCGGACATTTCCTGCTCCGTTCAGTGTTCCAAAGAAACAATTGATTTTAGAGAGAGAAGGATACCTCGAAAAATGCGAATCCTCACAGTCGCCATTACCCATGTACAGCGAAGAACAAGTTTTGGTCCCCCGTTCCTCGTGTTACATGGGTTCCGGTGAAACTCGGATTCGTCTAACGGAAGTTCCTTAATAACCTAAAATTGCTTTTTCCATTATTTATTGTGAAAATCGGAGCAAGAGCAAACCCCGCCCTGGCCACGGCGTGTTAATCACCCCGCGACCATACCTATGGAATGTTGGGATTGGTTCTAATTCCAATGGTTTTTTTTTTTAATTATCCTGTTGCACATGTATTGTTCCAAAGCTACTTTGACCAAGTGGAGTCTTGGAAAGGCAAAGGTGTTATGGTGCTTTGGAATGCTTCCTTGGGATTACACCTTCTCATGTCACTGTCAAACTTCCTTGGCACTACAACTATTTATTCATATGTATGGTTCGGCAGGGTAGGCATGAGTGGTGGTGCAACCAAGTCATTAAGGTTGTGTGCAAGTGTCAAGCTTAGCTTGGGTGAGAGTGAATTCTTGTATGAGTGGGGTATAAGGGTTTGGGTGTGGGATATTCATACTCAAGTGTACTTGTACAATTTTACTCATAGTGAAAGAACGGGATCCTCTCCGTGGAGTAGGCAGGTTGTTGCCGAACCACGTAAATCTTGCGTGTCTCTCTCCATTTTATTTTTCCATCGCGTTTCCATTTATTGCGTTGTGGTTGTGTTTGAATCTCGGTACTTGGGTGCTTCCGCGTTTTATCCTAACAAGTGGTATCAGAGCCGGCTTGGTTTCTTGACCGGTGTTTGAGATTCGGTTCTTCGTTACATCCACAATGAAGGCGACGATCAACTCTCAATTTTCTCTCGAGCAATTTAATGGAAGTGGCATGGCAGCTTTACTCTATGGCAGCGGAGGGTAAAGGATATCCTTGTTCAACAGGGGTTGGCTAAGGTGTTGAAAGGAAAGGATAAGAAGCCGGAGACGATGAAAGATGATGAATGGGAAGAGTTGGAGTCGAGGTGTGTGAGCACGATTCGACTCTGTATTGCTGATAATATTATCAACAATGTCATGGATGAGGATTCAGCATCGGCCTTGTGGGAGAAGTTGGAAAAGCTCTATCTTGCGAAGAGCTTGACTAACAAGTTACATCTGAAGCGGCAGTTGTACAAGCTGAAGATGGAGGAAGGCGGGAACCTCATGGAGCACATGAGCGTGTTCAATGGTTATTTGGATCAGCTGCGGAAAATTGATGTAAAGATTGAAGAAGAAGACAAAGCCCTTTTGCTTCTTACATCTCTTCCGAATTCGTATGATACTTTGGTGACAACTCTCTTGTATGGAAAAGATACAATGAGTTTGGAACAAGTGCAGTCGGCGTTGGTTTCTCATTGTACCCAGAAAAGGTCAAGCTTTGAGTATGGAGAAAGTGGGGCTCTTGCGGTTCAAAGTGGAAATCGGGGAAAGAAATCTGATGGTAGATCTGGAGGGAGCAACGGGTCCAGTTCTAGTTCCAGAGGAAAGGGTGTACAATGCTACAGTTGCAAAGAATTTGGTCATGTGAAGCGCGATTGTCCTTTGCGAAAGAACAAAGGGAAGAAATGTGATGACGCTTCGAGTTGCAATTCTTTGGTGATGGCGGATGATGGAGATCTTCTCACAGTCTTTGAAGGTATAAACACTTCTTCTCGTGATGAGTGGATTTTAGATTCCGGTTGCACTATGCATGTTTGCTCCAAGAAAGAATTTTTTGACACATTCCAAGAAAAAGATAGTGGGTCGTTGTTTTTGGGCGATGGAACTCCATGTGAAATTCAAGGTGTCGGAAATGTGAAGATAAAAAATTTTGATGGAGCGGTTCGTACTTTGGGTGGTGTGGCATATGTCCCAAAGTTACGAAGGAATCTTATTTCACTTAGCCGGATGGACTCCAATGGATGCAAGTATTTTGTTGGAGGTGGAGCCATGAAAATCACACGTGGCGGTAAGGTCTTAATGAAAGGAGAGAAGTTCCGAGGATTATATCGGTTGATTGGCAAAACTGCTTACTCGACAAAAGTTTGGAAACGGTGTGCACAAGGAAGTGGGTACCCAAAGTGTGAGTCTTTTGCGGCAAAGACAAAGTCATGTTTCCAAGTTGCCAATGGATGTGAGGGTGCAAAGCTCGTTGGTGGAGAGAGCTCGTTGGTGGAGAGGATGGGTCGAGGTCCTTCTCGCGTGACAATTGATGATTATTGGCACGGGGTGGCTACACACGTGTTTTGGCCGTGTGGTTCGAATCAAATTGTTGGACCTTAATTTGATTCGGGAAGTGTAGTTGTCGGTTTTCAATGCTTGGTGGAGTGCGGTCTTGCACTTGGAATTCTCACCAAGGTGGAGATTGTTGGGATTGGTTCTAATTCCAATGGTTTTTTTTTTTTAATTATCCTGTTGCACATGTATTGTTCCAAAGCTACTTTGACCAAGTGGAGTCTTGGAAAGGCAAAGGTGTTATGGTGCTTTGGAATGTTTCCTTGGGATTACACCTTCTCATGTCACTGTCAAACTTCCTTGGCACTACAACTATTTATTCATATGTATGGTTTGGCAAGGTAGGCATGAGTGGTGGTGCAACCAAGTCATTAAGGATGTGTGCAAGTGTCAAGCTTAGCTTGGGTGAGAGTGAATTCTTGTATGAGTGGGGTATAAGGGTTTGGGTGTGGGATATTCATACTCAAGTGTACTTGTACAATTTTACTCATAGTGAAAGAACGGGATCCTCTCCGTGGAGTAGGCAGGTTGTTGCCGAACCATGTAAATCTTGCATGTCTCTCTCCATTTTATTTTTCCATCGTGTTTCCATTTATTGCGTTGTGATTGTGTTTGAATCTCGATGCTTGGGTGCTTCCGCGTTTTATCCTAACATGGAAACTACTCACTCATATTAACTAGAACGAGCAAGAAAAATCTAAAATAAAACATGCTCTTATACTGAATGTGAATTAAAACACAAGATCCGAACTCAGATCACGGACAAACTCCCGCGAACTGAGGTTAATGTAAATAAACAGGAATTACCGAAGCAACACTTGAATCTGCGAACAAAACTTCAAAAACTTCAACGTAAAACCCTCCAGAAAGTAGAGTACTCTCCCCGAGAGTGAAAGTCGGCTACTACTAGCAAGAAAAATAATCAAAGTTCGAACCCTAATTCGGAACAAAAATGGAGTATTTATACCCTCCTGAAGTCAAAACACGTGGCAAGTCAATCGCTGACTTTTAAGACCGTCGGTATCGATACAGGATAAGTACTATATCGATACCCGTAGCTTCTGTTCACTAGATGATGCCTGGGTATCGATACAGGGGAATCCCTGTATCGATACCGAACCCTTTAAAATGCTCTTCAAGCTTGTTTGGTCGTCCTTCCTTGGGTCCCACGGGTTCCCACCATGCCTGACCGCCTTGTGTCCACTTTACGTGCTCCTTTTGGCCTGTTCCCTACAAAATAACCAAAAACACCAAAAACAAAAGACAACACCGCATCAAGTGGAAAATGGAATAAATCGCGCCTCTAATGCGCTAATTTGCCCTACTTAGGCGCTTATATCGATGACATTGTGCGCCTATCAGCTTGAATTTTGAATAAAAAATTGAACAAATTGAATCAATGACTTATTAAAAACATTCGATCAAGCGGATTTTTTTCAACAACAATTGAAAAATTATTTTAAAATTGTTGAATGGTTTGAATCGTTTGTATGAGACTCCGAAATGGGCTCCACATAGCGATGTAAAGCCTGGTCCTTGACTTGCCCTTAAAATGACGTCGTTTTTGCAAGCTACATGGTTTAGCGTGTAAGACTCACTACCGGTTCCCTGCTCCCCATTGGAGGGATGGAGTAGTTATATGGTTGATTGTGTTTTTCTAAGTCTACTGAGATTGCATCTACGGTGCATGGGGTTGGTACTACTTTAAACTTGCTAAGTTGACTAACTTTCATCAGACTGATTTGTGACAGTGATTATAAATTCCATCATTAGGTAATCCTGCAGCTAATATTCGTGAACCTTTGCCATATTTGGAGGAGTTTTATGGTATGAATCCCAATGAAAATGACTCGTATTTTGACTCTTCTGATGATGACTTCGACCAAGATGCACTCAATGCTTTAAGATTTAGTTCTATGGAAATTTATGATGACGACTCTGGTTTTAAATTGGATCTAGTTAGTCCTGAAGAATTGCTTGGTTGGTTACACGGGACTGGTAGCATGAATAGGACTCAAACTAAGGACAAGGATGGGCATTTCCATATCGAAGTGGAGTCAAGTAAGAATAAGTCTTTAGTGCAGGATTCCTTTCCTTATGGGTTCTGTAGGGCTCCGTTCATTTGCCAAGAATGTTATGCGAGAAAGTTAATCCTGAGAAAAGTGAAATGAAGTGAAGTAAAAGAAAGGAAAATTTACTTTCCTGTGAGTGTTCACTTGATAAAAGGATTTTTACAGGAAAGTGTAATTGGTGGGAGCAAACTTTCCCACGACACATAATTCCTTCCTTTTTACAGGATGCATTTTGAGGGAAAGTGAGTCCTAGTGGGAAAAGTATTTTTGTGGGTCCCATTATTTTCCTGCTAACTGAACACCCAAATAGTTATGGGAAAGTTGATTTTCCCATCCTTTCCCATACTTTCTTGACAACTGAACGAGGCCTAGTAGGGAGGCTATTCTCAGTGTGGCAGCCAAACTTGTTGATGATATGGTTAAAGGGAACAATAGTGATTTTCATGCCTCTCAAACAATCCAACAATGCTAAATGTCTATCATTGGCAACCCTGACGCTTATGAACCGAGTCCCAATCATACAACAGCTAGCGTGGGTCACCATATGCCATCTCAAACAATGTGACGTTGGACGGGTTACGAAACGGTGTCATACTAGAGATTATGAAGACAAGCAAACAATGAGAGGGCGACATGGCAAAACATCCAAGGTTGGGCTGGTATGGGCCATGAGTAAGGTTATTATTCTTAATGGTCTTTAAGGAGAAAATATCCAGTCATAATGGGAGATGATGTTCTTCTAATTGATCTAAAATTTCACCTTACAGCTACCAAGAGTTTTCATTTTTTCCATCAACTTAGTATCTCACCCGTCGAGATCTGTGGCAAAACCGAACCTCCCAAGGACCGTATGACTTGTGACTCTCAAGCTTTTGTTCTGAGCACTTCCACCATTGATGAGTTAGCAAATGCTTCGGTTGGTGAGCCAGTTCTAATGCAAGTTGGATTGCAAACACCACCTCAATCTTCCATTATTGAGAAGCCTCCAATTAGTATAGAAGCTAATCTTGCGCATCAATGTTCAAATGTGACGAACCTCATATCTAAGCGCATAATAGCTTTTAAGGAGGATGTTTCTGAGGATGTTCTTTTCCAAGATTTTGTGTTGAACACCTCCACGGTGATTGAGAGTAGAATCACTGATTCTGTGGATTGAGGTCATCATATGGCACATTCATCCAACCACATGTTGAAATATCTCAGGTCTGTGCGAATCAAGGCATCTAGGGATAGTGGTGACAAGAAGAGAGGGCATCATTGGCTAGTCTAGACAAATGCAGGGCTCTTTGCCGTAAAACAAGGCTGAAAGACCTTGACGATGGTCAAACTATCAAGGCTTTCCAAAAATTTGCAAGGCATAAGCGCAAACAATCACATACCATTGATGATAGCTACTTCAATTCTCATGTCTTTTGTGCACCGCAGCTTGGCGCTTTGCACTAGTATACTTTCTCATGTTTTTTGCAGGTGCTACTGTATTTTTCTTACACAATTGTTATGTGTGTTCGTTCAGTTGCCTTTGCATTTTTATTGGGAATAGCTAGGCGTTATTTCTTCGTTGTTTGTTATTGTCTTTTGGTCTCATCACCTCTCAATAAGGTTTATCATGTACTATTCCCTTTTTCAATATATTTCTCTCTTCTTAAAAAAAAAAAAAAAAAAAGGTGTGACCCACACATGTGGTGATCTTATCTGTGATCCTTGGGTGATGTACCCCCTTTTCCCACAATTTTTGTTTCATCCATTTTCGGGTAATTTTCATCTAATTTTCCTAGTTAAGGGGGAAAAAAATTAAGTCATTATCTTTTCTGCCCTTCATCCCAATATTCAATTTCAAAACAACAGTGGAGAAAAAAATGAGTTGGAGTCTAAAAAGTAATTATTGCATTTCAAAAAGAAGGGTAATTCTGAGAGTTTGTACATTTTGAAGAGCAATAAAAAAAGATTCCAAAGTGATTGTCACGAAGTACGTAGCTGCTCTCTCTCTCTCTCTAAAAAACTCTAACCCTAGCCGCCCCTCCTTCCCCTCCCCCTCCATGGGTTGCACACCCTTTGGGCGGCGGGAGGGGAGGGACTAATCCCCTTTCCAGATCTGGTTTCCCCTTTCCCTTCTGCACCACATCCGCCTTCCGTTCGTCAATCGTTGGAACTTGGCGTTCCGCAGCCCTGTTGGGCGTTACGATTCGTCTGCTCCTCCTTTGCAACCTTACGGGTTCCGGCGGCTTCTTAGGCCTCCGGTAGAGGCGCGTGACCGGTTGGAGGTTTGGCTAGAGATGGGCTGCTCAGCGACGAAGGGGAGTGTATCTTTTTTCTCGTTTCTTTTGTGTTTTGTCCGGCTTTAGGCCGGTTATGTCCGGCTTTATGCCGGTTTTTGTCCGGATTTTGTCCAGTGTGTTCCGTTGGTTTGGTCATATGCTTTCACGTTGTATTTCTGTGACCTGTTGTCATTGGAGTGTCCGATCTGTGGACTCCCAATCTTTCCCCATGGGAATCTTTGATGAATACTATCTCTCAACTTTTGACAAAAAAAAAAAAGAAGAGCAATAATTGTGTTCCTAAAAAAATTGAACCTCCAAAAAGGAAATTAATATTTGCACTCTCAATTTTGATGCAGGGGCTCTAAGCTACAGTAATTTTCCAAATTACCTTTTTGCAAGTTCCATTATTTACTTCAGGCACTCCAAAAAACCTTTACTCTTCTCTTTTACTTTAGACACTCCAAAAAAGAAAATAGTTTTTTTTTATCAGAAAAAGCAGATAATTGCTCAACTCCTTTTACTGCACATCACTGGATTGCCAACTTCTGTATGTAATGTTTCCTTGGTAGAGTCTTTATGTTATTGTCTCCATGTTCTGCACAAGAACAACCTGGACAAGTGGTTTTTGGCCTATGGTTTTAGAACCCTCCTTTTGTCCATGCAAAGTCTCTTGAGAGTTCTGTTACTTTTCCTTTCAAAAGTTCTCCAACTTTGGTGATGTACTTCGTTTGTCTCACTATGAGTTTTAAAATATAGATTTGCGGTCATTATAAAGATTTTGGGAGGAAAATGGTAGATAACGAGTACAAAAATATAAAGATAATGTGTCCCAGCTGTTATGAAGATTTTGTAGCATCAACATTTTCACTTGTGTGTTGTTTATTTTAGAGAATTCTAGCAATGTTTAGTTGTTGTTATTACAGTATTATTATTATTATTTTATTTTTATTATTTTTGCGCAAAGTGACGTGAAGCAATCTGACATAGATGCATGTATAGTGTTCGGAACATAATGTTTATGTTGTGAATGTTTAATGTTTGGAATGTAATGTTAATGTTGATGTTTAGAACCTAATGTTTATGTTTGGTTTTGGTTCATTTTTTCGTTTGGACTGCCTTAGTAAATGAGGAGATAATTTGGGAGTAGAGTGCCTCCCAATAATTTTTATATCTTAAAAAGGTTAGTTTTGTAACTTCAATAAATATTGGAGTGCCTACATCAAAAAAGGGAGCCCCAAAATCAGCACCCTCCAAGAAAAGGATCAAAGTTTTGGATCAGGTAGAGTAAAATGGAATATGCCACGGTCTCACTTAATGATCCGAGTATTGTTTTTATGGCTTCAACGTGTTCATCGTAAATACAAAAAATATGATTTAATGGAACATCAATCTATGGGGGTGTTTGGGCACATCTTTTTCACATTTTGGGATTCTCTTTTTTACATTATTGGCGTTTGGCAAATGAAATCTATAATACGTTTTCCCGAAATGAGTCTTGAAATTATGCATTTAGAGAAGAGAAATAAGAAGTAGGAGGAGAAGTTTTTTTTACTTTTCATTTTCATTAACAAAAAAACCTACCGGATGTATTCTACACACATCTCCCTAGCACAACTCCTGTTAGTAAATGTATTCTACACATATCTCCCATCTTTTTCATATTTTGGGATTCTCTTTTTTACATTATTGGCGTTTGGCAAATGAAAGCTATAATGGCTGTGTTTGGTTAGATAGTTTAGTTTAATTTTGATGATGTCAAAATGTGTAATGAGTGGAGAGAGATAGAGATAGAAATGAGGAAAATGATGATGTCATCAAAATTAAAAATAAGACTAAACTGAAAAACGAACAGGGCCAATACGTTTTCCCAAAATGAGTCTTGAAATTATGCATTTAGAGAAGAGAAATGAGAAGTAGGAGAAGAGAAGCTTTTTTACTCTTCATTTTCATTAACAAAAAGACCTACCGGATGTATTCTGCACACATCTCCCTAGCACAACTCCTGTTAGTAAATGTATTCTGCACATATCTCCTAAACACTTTACAAATTTAACAAAAAATTCTGACCAAAATACAAATAGTAAAAAATCCAAAAAGTAAAAAAACAAAAAAAGATGCTTCCAAACACCCCATAGACCTAAACCTAGTGTCTACCTTCATAAAATAAATAAACAACGTACCCGAGCATGTAACCAACCATTTCTCAATCATTTTGATTCAGCTCTAACCAATGTGCGATCAACATAATTTTTTCACATAGCTAGTAAAGACATCTAAATTCATAGGCTAAATCCTAATTTGTGGAGTATTTTCTACAAGTAATTATTTGGTGGTGTTGGAGCACTGACGCATGGTGTCCCACCATCTTTTTCTATCATATTTGTATGATGTCAATACACCTAAAATCAATGGAGTATTTAAAAAATGACTTTCTTGATTTTAAATTTTTTTGATTTTATCTTATTTAATCATTGGGAAACTCCCCCTTAATATTGAACTTTACATCAATGTGTGGCAGAAAAAGGTGTTGGACACCACGCGACGTGGATCCGGGGATCCTATAGTGCGGTGCCGCACTTTAACCTTGTAGTACGACACACAAGCCGTTGATTTCGGCAATGAACGGCTCGGATCATGCAAGTGTCAAGATGAAATTCGAGCCGTTGATTGCGCGATTAACGATTTAAATGCGGCACTACAATGCTGTAATGCGACACTGCACTAGAGGATGCCGTGTTCCACGCGATGTGGCATTGGCCAAGACTATCGAATTGTTTTTTATTTTCTAGCCATAGGAAAAATCAATTGGAGAGGACGTTTGAGTCCATGAATGAAGTGGAAAATCGACACGTCGAAGACGTCCTGGCAGTTTTTTTCGAACTGCTAAGGCATTGTCACTCGCGGCGTGTCATTTATTGCTCTACTCGCCACTAGAGATCGAAACGTCATAGGAATGGCATTGGAGTAATTTTGGCTGGATGCAAATGGTAATTTCCAAACCCTGAATTAACCCTACAAGACCAGTCGTGCAGATGCAGGCATTCACCACCACCCTTTTAAAAGCCTTAAGGTTCTGTTTGGTGTCAGCTGCAACTTGCATGCTGTCGATTTTTTGTGGGTGCTGCTTTTGCAAATGACGATGTGATGCAAACTGGTTTGATGTAGTGCTCTAGGTCTTCTCCACTAAATATTTGTGTACGCTTATGTGTAGCTCCAACATAAATGTGTGATAAAAAAGACTCGTAATGCGGCACATGCCCGTGCTCTAAGAATACTAATTAATTATTCACTCGTTCCTCAGTTTTGACCAACACTACGGCGACTGACCAACACGAATAGATATTGTATAGATCGATTTGTGAGGCCTAGGTCGGGTTTCACATAAATATTCCAAGCAGTTCATTATTTTTATAGTGATGTTACAAATAGACCCGCAAAAATCAACTTAATCAAATTAGTTTAAGTGATTGAAAAGCGGGGATGGTGCAACATATCACAACCGTCTATCCTAGAAATTAATGGTCTAGATTCACTGAAACTTTATTACAAGCTTTATTACCGCAAACAAGGTAATAAAGCACTTTGACATGTAAAAAAACGTTTACGAATCCAGACCATTGAAAACACTATTGTATGGCAAGGATGCTGCGCTACACGGTGCTCCAAGTGATTGATTCAATTGGCTAATTTATTATAAAAATTAAAAACAAATCGAATAATTAGAATGGGATTCCAAAGTGGGCTCCACCAATCAATCCACACTTTCGTACGTGTTCGTTAGTACCCCTAGTAGATTTTTTGTATTCTATTCTCATGCATATATATATATATATATATATTTTTTAACTGATTCTCATAAACTTAATTATGCTTGTTCTATAAAATTGACTTACCTCGTTTTACGAAACAGATCACTCTCTCCGAACAAATAATGACAATGTTAGTTAAGCCCCAATTCTACTCTCGTCATCGTCTTCTGCCTATTCTCGTTCGTCGTCGTCGACCGCAGCTCTTCTCTTCGTCGTCGTTCTCCACTGCTGACCGGAGAGAGAGAGAGAGAGGGGCGGAAGTGGGTCTGATGATCCAGCAAATTGTATAATGGATCCCACCGCACTACTTTCAATACTTGGTTCTAATCCAGTACATCCACTCTTCTTTCTTTTTTTTAATGAGAACTTTGATCCGATGGTGATGCTTTTTTTATATGTGGGTAAATAATGGTTGCAATTATTATGTTAATATTTTCAAATTATAAAAAAAATTATAACTTAATTGTTACAAAGTAAATCAAATTAATTAATTATGATATTTATTTTAATTATTATGTATGTAATCCATTTTATTAATTAAATTAATAAACTATGAGCAATTCAGTCATTTGTCCTCTTATCCACCCTTCAAATTCCCCTTCTTAAAAAATCATCCAAACACCTCATTACAAATCCACCCTTCTTAGAAAGCGGGCCCACTCTTCTTACAAATCCACCCTCAAATCCGCCCTCCTTCTATATCCACCCAAAATCAAATCCACCAGCCAAACGCCCCGTTATTTCCAATGATAAAACAGTTCGTGAAACACCTTGAATTTGTGAAAGCTAATTTCAAGTGCAATCACAGTCTGCGTCCATGTGGTTATGATGTGTTTGCAATAAGAACCGTTAGATTTAAAGGTACTGGTTGGCCGAAAATGGTTGTCACACCTCAAGAATTTTATGGTTTCTACTAACTGTGTTTTGCAATAAGAACCACCCAATAAACTTATTTTTTTGGCAATGAGTTATATTTTTATTAAGATTATAGTGCATTCATTCATTTGTCAGTCAGGGCTAAATCATAATCTATATTACAACGGAGAGCGGCTTTTGTCCTAGTCATATTTTTTGTCACAACCATCATAGTATATTTTATCTCTCTCTGCCAACTCACTCTTTCTCTCAACCCTTTTTCAACTACTAGCCCACCACAACTAAAATTTCAAAATCCATTCTCTCTCTCTCTCTCTCTCTCTCTCTCTCTCTCTCTCTCACTCACTCTCTCTCTTCCCTTTTCGAAATTCAAACCACATTCTCTCTCACTACCTCCTCTGAAATTCAAAGGACCATAAAAAATGGATACGGGCACGTGAGTCGATTGGTTAAGCCATGCCTTCAGGCACGGCCACGGGCATGCACTAGTTAATTATACAAGTGTGGTCATGAGTCCCATAATTCAGTACCAAAAAAAAATGAGTCATGATTGAAGCATAGTTTTGAGGAAAATACAGCCCCAAAGTCCTAGCGTCTGTTGTTCTTTTATATTTTAAAATTCATTCTCCCCATAATGTAATTAAGTATAATTGATGATACTATATGAGTTGGAGCATTATGTTTACCTCGAACTCGTTTATTTTATTTAGAGGATATAATCAGTCAACGCCTACAGATCTAATAAGAAAGAACTATTGGTGTTGGTTAAAATTTTTACAGGTCAAATTAACTTTCCATCAAAATTATGTGTTGCCGAAAATTTAGAATACAAAATCGAATTGGTTTTGTATTATTAATCTCATAAAATTACATACTCTATAGAATACATAAGCTCTCATGCCTTGTTTCCCAATTTTTTTTTTTATTTATCAAGATTTGATAAAATAAAAGTTGAGGTTTTATCAAATCTCTTCCTCATTTGATAAAATCAATGATTGATTTTATTAAATCTTGGTTTTGTCTTGACAAAATCGTTTGAAAAACTAGGCCACTCCGGTTAAACAAAAAAACAGTGAAACTGTTAACGACTGCAATAATGAACTTCTGATTTATATTCTAACAAACCACGGTCAAAGCAACACAGAGTATGATCATCAACTTGCAAAAGGATTGTATTATAGAAGTTATGTGGATAAGATATTCTAGATTTCTTTTGACCAAACAAACTTAGATTAATGGCAAATTGCACATTAAACAACACTTATTTTGTATGACCAAAATTAAATCAAAGGTCAAGTTGGGCGAAAAAAGAATCTCCCAAATAAAAGGCAAATTATTTAGAAATCAAAGAAAGTGAGATCAGAGTGGACCCCAGGTGTATCAAGTTGCACTTTTTTCGTCTTGGAACGAGTCTTCTGGGTTTGTGCCACGTGTACGTTTGTCGTGGTTGGGTACACGTGTCCACACGTGGTTGCAGGTCAACAGCTCAGCAGCTGAAGGCGACGTGTTCCGCGGCTTCCGCCATTAATGGAAAGTATGTACTTTTGTTTTCGGTTCATGGGCCTTGACTGTTTGGCCCATGTAGGCCCATTTTATGACATTGATGCAAAAAAACCTCTTCTTTTGGTAGAATGGAAGGCCAGTAGTAGTTTGGTAATACCCTTAGTTTAGGAGTTGTGGGTGTTTAGTCCCATATTGATTGGGAGTTTAAACCTCATGTGGTATATTAACACCCATCTTGAGCTACATGATACCTTCTTAGGTATACCTTTTCAGGCTAAGTATTTGGGCCGAAAGGGGATCCATGGTCAGCCGAGTTGAGTCATTACAAGTGGTATCAGAGCTCTGCCTTGGTCCAAGTGGTGGGTAGGATGCGCTCTGTCACCACGGACACCAGGGGAGGTTGCTAGGACTATACAACGAAGATATTGGATCCCGGAGGGGGAAAATTGTAATACCCCAGGTTTGGGGGTATAGAGTGTTTAGTCTCACATTGCTTGGGAGCTAAAACCTCATGTGGTATATACCTTGGGCTACATGGTACCTTCTTGGGTATACTTTTTCTGGCCAAGTGTTTGGGACAAAAGAGGGTCCACAGTAAGCCGATTTGGGTCGTCACATGGATCATCAAAGTTAAACGTTAAATGGATCATCAAAGTTAAACTTTCCAGTCGTTTTGATGTGACAGAGAAAGGAATGTTTCGCATACAAACCATCCATTCCCTTCTTTCCCGTTCCCATTCATACAACCGCTCCAATAGCTAAGACTCCGGTTGTTGAAGAAGAGGGGGATCACTTAAAATTACATTAAGAATGTACAGGAAAAGGCCAATCAGTCTGTAAATTGTAACCGAACCAAATCAAGCTTGAAACTTAAATAAACAAACCAAGCTACTCAAGTAATAAGTATATTCTTTAAACTTGTTAAATTTTCAGACCAAACTCAAATAATTCACGGCTCAATTCATTTAGTTCGTTCACCGGCCCAAGTCATTATTGACCCATAATGCAACGCACAAGGTCTTAAAAACAAACTTGGAAATCTGATACATGCAAATCACTAAGAGCAAGTGCAACAGATGACTCAAATTTTTCTCTAAAAAAAGAAGTGAACAGTACATCTTTTTCATTTTACCAATCCATGTCTTCAACAATCCTCCCTATTACCCTCCCTATTTTTAATAAAATATAATATATGGGGGAGAAGTAAGAGAGAGACGAGAGAGAGAGAGAGAGAGAGAATAAAAAAAGAAAAAAAGAAGAAGAAAGCTACGGCAAAGAGGGGAAGGGAGAGAGAGAGAGAGAGAATAAAAAAATAGGTAGGGAGTGAATAGTGCCTCCATAAATGGGGGGATTTTAGGGAGGTACTATTCACTTTTGTATTTTAGGGAGGGGTTTAGGGAGTCTCTTGAAGGCTAGTTTTGGAGTTTGGCTCCCTAAAATAGGGATGGGAGGGAGATAGAGAGCATTGTTGGGGATGCTCTAGAGGCCTAAGGGAGAATTCTGGATGACCGATTCACTTGTAATCTCCATGTATAATTACTATTAGATCTTCAATGGAAAGAAACCACCTTTTATTTAACTACCTAAAAGAAAACATGTCTTACTAAACATAAATTTTCCCAATTATAAACTGAAGATCCAAATGTACATAAAAAAGTCACCCTCAACTTTTTACATTCTTTAGTTTTTGTATTTATTCAATTTTTTCGACTTTATTAGTTTTGTGTCACTTTTTAAGTTTCGTAATCGTCTCGATGAGAGAAATGAAAAAATAAAAAATAAAAGAATCTCCCAAACAACAAAAATGATATGAGTACACTTAACTTACACTCTACATGCACACCAAGGTGATGTGGCAAACAATGAGAAACTCAATGTGTGGCCCACCTGAAATGATAAGTTTCTCCTTATCTGCCACGTCACCTTAGTGTGCATGTGAGGTGCAAGTTAGGTATACCCATAGCATTGTTGCCCAAACAAAAGGCAAATTATTTTAAAATCAAAGAAAGTGGGATCAGAGTGGACCCCAGGTGTATCAACTTGCACTTTTTTCGTATTGGTACGAGTCTCTGGGTTTGTGCCACGTGTACGATTGTCGTGGTTGGGTACACGTGTCCACACGTGGTTGCAGGTCAACAGCTCAGCAGAACCAACTTGCTGAAGGCGACGTGTTCCGCCATGAATGGGAAATACTCCATATAAGAAGTACCTTATTACTTTTGGTTCTGCGTTCATGGGCTTGATTGATTAAGGCCCATGAAGGCCCATTTTGATGACATTGATGCAAAAAAACTTCTCCTTTTGGTAGAATGTAAGGCAAGTAGTAGTTTGGTAATAGAAGGTTCATTGGGGGAACAGGGTATCTTGTAGTGCGGTGCTGCACTATAGGGTTGTAGTGTGACATCCTAGTCATTGATTGCGTAATCACCGGCGCTCAGATTTTATCCTGACACTTGCATGATCCGAGCTATTTATTACCGAGACGAAATTCCAGCCATTCATTACTGAGATCAACAACTTGTGTGCCGCACTACTAGATCCCCAGATCCGTTTATTTTTCACAAGGCAACTTGATTTGATCACAAGGACTAGTTACCGAGATGATTTCGCATGTGTGTTTTGTTCATTAATTTTTAGAATTGTATAGTGGATCATCAGCTGAACTTTTTAGTCATTTTGACAGGAAAAGGCCAATCAGTTTGTAAATTGTAACCGAACCAAATCAAGCTTGAAAACTTAAATAGACAAAACAAACTACTCAAGTAATAAGTATATTCTTTAAACTCGTTAAATTTTCATACCAAACTCAAATAATTCACGGCTCAATTCATTCAACTCGTTTACCGGCCTAGTCATTGACCCATAATGCAATGCACAAGGTCTTAAAAACAAACTTGGAAATCTGATACATGCAAATCACTAAGAGGGAGAATTCTGGATGACCGATTCACTAGCAAACTCCATGTATAATTAGAGCTTCTTCAATGGAAAGAAACCACTTTCTATTTACCTACCTAAAAGAAAACATGTCTTACTTAACATAAATTTTCCCAATTATTAATTGAAGATCCAAATGTAACATAAAAAAGCCACCCTTATCTTTTTACATTTTTTAGTTTTTGTATTCATTTTTTTTTCGACTTTTTTTTTTAGTTTGGTCACTTTTTAAGTTCCGTAATTTGTTTTCGACGAGATGAATGAAAAATATAAAATTATGACCGAAACTTGAATAAATACAAAACCCTAAAATGCAAAGAGTTCAAAAAGTCACAAATTGAAAGCTGCCAACTTAGTTCTGACAAGCATACTCACCAGCCATGTTACAGGTTTGACTGACAAGCTTCATAATAATGCTGGAAATACAACCATTGAATAATGCTAGAAGTACAATTATAAGGCAAGACACGATTGGCTGATTAAAGCCGTTCGATGCATGTTGGTTTACGTACATCGAACGACTCTAAAATTTGTGTCTCGAAGTTGTGTTCTTAGACATTTTGAACGCATTTGCTTGACCCACAAAAACACTTCAGAATGGCAACACTATTAAGTGCCAGTTCTCATGAACTTGTGAAGAGGTTACAAAAGGATTGGAAGAAGATAAGCAAACAAACAAATTTAGCTTCCTTGCTTCATTATCTAATGTTCTCATCCACCTCTTTCTTTCCCTCAATAAAGCACTCTATTATAAACTGATTATCCAAACACAGCCTAAAGTCTTTACTACAGGTGATAAAAAATTGTAACTAACCATTTGGGTATGCTCTTTGCATCAGTGAGACATTGAAAACATAAGAAATCATAATCAAGTGAAAACCAAAACCCCCATTCCTTAAATTTTAATTGGAAACTTACGTCCTTATGATGAAATGAGGAGAATACAACATATCTTGTTAGAAAATCCACCTACGCAAAATTCCGTATAAGGAATCGCAGAAGCTACAGAAAATGCCTCTTTCCTAGGCAACCAAAGCTAAAACTCATAGAAACGTTTTATCGTTTCGATGCACTTGCTACGTTCAAATCACTGACATTATAATGCTCATCATCACTAGCAAAAACTAGAAAAGAAGTTTGTCAAATAGATTCTTGTCAAAAAAATCTGTACCCGCATCGTCACGCTGAGACAGGATTCCAACTTGATCCACCTCGGCGGCCACCTCTCCCTCTTCCTTGCTGATTGCCTTCTCCACTGCGACCACCTGGACCTCTACCTCGGCCTGGAAAATCACCACCTCGGTTCCCAACTTCATTTCTCCCATAGCCCCGTCCACCGACAAAGTTTCGGCGGCCCCTAAAGCTGTCGCTTCGGAACCCTCCTCTTCCAGAAGGAAACCTATCTCTTCCACTACCAACTGCAAGAACCAAAAGCAAGCCAAGCTACCATATTGTGAAACTTGTCAGGGAACTATCATATGAGGTTCTTAACTAGAAGTCAAGCATCAACAGTGTTTTCCTGTTATGATTTAGTACAAATTAACTACGGTGGTGTTCGATAATGCTGAAAATTGAAAACAAAGTACTGAAGTGGATGATGAATATTTTTCAGCCGGAGAAGCAGTTTGACAAGATATAAATAAAAGTTCTGATTTAAAACAAATTGTTAGATTGTGATAGTGACGGTGGAGACATGATGGCATCATATTGGCAATAATGGTGACTGGTCGTTTTGTTTGGGTGGGGTAGAGGTTGGAAAGGAGAAGGTGGGGTAGTTGCGGTTGCGATGGGTGGAGGTGGAGGGGTGGAGGTGGCGGCAGTGGTCAGGAGTCTTGGTGCTGTTGTGGTAGTGATGACAGTGGCGACGACAGTGGGGTTCAACGCAGGGCATCTCGATGCAGATGAATGCTTATTGTAACACACTGTCCCACAACGGAAGTCTACATCGATGATCCTAGGTATACAAGGAAATATGTAACTTGTAAGCTACCGCTAGTAACTTGAGCTTAAGCTAACCTGCACTTAAGCATTTTGGGCCATGTAGTTAGGCTCCAACAAGTTACTAGGTCAGTGGTCTACATTGGGCGTTACACTTCTAAATTCAGTACCAAATTGAACATTCAGCAAACTACAATTTTCTTAACGTTTAGCTTCTTCTTTAAAGGCACTTAAGTTTTTCAAGTGATATCAGTTGGAATTATACTGAAAACCAAATAGGAACAAGAACCAAAAAGATGATAAATTTTTAACTTGCCTCGAGTTGTAGTTCTCTTTATCTCAACAGCAGCTTCCTTGTCCCCGATAGTAACAGGTGAGGCCTGAAAATTCACAAACATTTTCATTATCCTCAAACGAACAATATAGCTGAAAGATCTCGAGTACAATTCTGACGATAAATAGTGAACGGTTTGGCAGTTAAATGTGATTGACACAAAGGAGAAAATTTGTTACTATGAGCAGCTTTGGTTAAGAGAAAAGGATAATTGAGGGAAAGAGAATCCTTTCAACCACTCCCTATTTTATCTCTCGAAATAGAGTTGTTTGGACAAGCAAGCAAATTATGCGAATGGCATCATGTCATGGCGGACTTGAAGAAACAGGAAAATAAAGGGAGCATATAAATGGCTCTTCTAAAAGGGAAGGAGAATAACTATCTTCCAGGTAGCAATGAATTTTCACACTTCACATCAATCATCATGGTCCACAACATCTATCAAATGCAATATCAGCCAGATTAAGGACATCAGTCAAGAGTCGAGACTATTAGATAGATATCGGGGGTTGAGTATCAAATCTAACTGCAAACTTGTCAATGAAACAATGTATATGTATGCTTTCAACATTTGGAACCCAACTATCCTCCCCCAGTTGCATTTTGGTTTTATTCATGATACATGTAAAAAAAAATAAAAAAAATCTCCATGCAAACACTAGATATAGAGCTTCGGTTACGTCCTACTTCCTTTTTTGTAATGTTCAGTTACTTATTACTATTGTGAACCATATTTCGAATCCCAAGTACAAAAAGAAACAAAAGAAATTTAAAAGGGAAAAAGAAAAAGAAAAAGGAAAAGAAAACAAAAAATTGCATCTAGACCAATACCTATGAATTCCTGAAAATCAAGGTGAAGGAAAATATAAGCTTTGAATTTAACAATGTACGCTAAGTGCATATCCATTTACTATGGTAAGAATGTTATAAGAGTCATCAGTGTAGCAGCAAAGCACAGTACTAAATTAAGGATGAGGCTAAGAACCAGCATGTTCAGACATTTACACAGACGCTGGATTATCTGATACAACTATTGAGTTCATTTCTCTAAAACATTAAGGCTTTGTTCGGATGCCTTTTCTACCATTTTTCAGAAAAGTTTTGTGGGGTCTACCCTCACAGTCTCGCATGACTTTGTTCTGTGCTAGTCATGCACGTACAGTTTTGTGAGCAATGCACGTACAGTTCATTTTTGGAGTGGGGGGGCCCACTGGCCTAGTTTTGTGAGAGAGAGAGAGGGAGGGAAAGGGCTTGGGTGGGGCCAGAAAAAGTCAAGGGGTGGCAGGGGTGCCGTGACTTTTTTTTCTTGCGTTGAACTTTGCAATGATGTTGTGTGAGAGTAGACCCCACAAAACTTTTTTGAAAAATGGTAGAAAAGGCATCCGAACAAAGCCTAAGCTTTTGGGACCATAGGTGAGTTGGAAGGGTATCATTGTCTAACCGCATAAGCTTTTGGAAAATGTAGTATTTTCTAACATCGCTCAAGCTTTTGGGACAATTGGCGACTTACCAAAACACAAAAGCTTATGCGCGCCCACGCACACGCACGCAAAGAGATCAATATAAAAGTGCTACACTTAAAAACAAACCCCTGCCTCCTTATGAGGATTGCAACTAGCACTAAATATTTAGTGAAACCATGTATCAACGGTGTGCTGCCTTTCTAAAAACAAAGATTACAAGAACATATAGGATTTCATATAACCTATACACGAAGACATTTATTAGTACATAAAGGATTTCTTACAAAACCTAAACACTCACTTTTTTTTACTGGCAACATAAAAAGATTATATTAAGAAAAGTGTCGAAGGGCCACAAAAGTAAAATCAACCAGGAAAGGATGAAGAAAGAGGAAGAATAAGAAGAAATAAAGGCAAAGCAAAGCTAAGTCAAACCAACACCTATATGCAACCTTGAAACAGCTTGCCCAACCAATACCCATCAACAAAGTTTATCAAGAAAGTGTTGAAGCAACATTTTCCATCAGTCATTGACTTCCATTTCTCGCCTCCTGCCACCCATAGCAGTAGCAGTAGCCAGTTTAATATCATCGTTCCATAGCAATAGCCAGTTCAACTCACTTCTATAATGCTCCAAAAAGAAAATAACAAAAAATGACTAACAAATTCTTCCCACTCGGCCTTTTGCATCCACTCTTCTTAATACTGGCATAGTCTATAAAAACTTGAAGATGTTTGATTTCCTTCACCTTCCTTGAAGATATAAACCCGTCCCTCACTCACTCCCTGTCCCTTCTTCCATTATACAAAATCTTGTCATGACTCACGCTTCCACCCTAGTTAGAAATTACTGCAAACGACTCATCATTTCCATTACACACATCAACTTTCGCAATTAATGCTGAGCCATCATTATTCAGATCCAATGAGATAAAATTCAAAACCTATAGATTTCAGTTCATGTTCACAGCCAGGCCCCAAATGGCCAACCACCCTTTTATTTGGCTCCAGCCATGAGGGCTGCTTCAAACACATATCAACCGTATGAGACTCATTGAGCACCCCAAAAGGCCCTAACTGGTGTACATCTGAACCACTTCCTTTCCCAGATAGAGAAGAATAAAAAAGGATTGACAAGCTGAACGAGCAACATAGCTTCATGATGAAGCCCAGACTTTGTTCCTAACCTTACAAGTATCATAGGTTGTGGTAGTCTACACAAGTTATAGACAAAGCATTCATGGGATTCTAGACAGGGCCGGCCCTAAGACAAGGCCGAAGAGGCCCGAGCCTCGGGTCTCGGATTTTGGGGCCGTAAAAGGGGCCCCTACAATGAGTAGCTATAAATATTAGTTTTTTGTATTATAAACAATGATGCTCTTCTCGGTCCAATAGTAAGCTGAATGTAGCCCACCCTTTATGTCTGAGTTCAAATCTTGTCCCTAACACTTCCTTTTTAATTGTTTTCAGTGTTAATTTGTCAAAAAATAATTTCATTGCAGGAATTTGGAGCTACCATGTATTGAACTTGTGTAAAAAATAACCCAAAGAGACATCTATGCCACTTGAACCAAAGCATCTTCATTGTTTAACATGGACTAAAATAGCTATATAAACAAATTATTACATTATTGTTGTCTAACTGTAAAATTATATAGTGCCCACTTGACGTTAAGGCCTAGGGCCTCCAAATACCTTGGGCTGGTCCTCATTCTAGACAATAATCAAGCCGTTCCAGTTGAGTGACTTTTTGACTTCATATCAACTGGTGTAGATTGAGTCATTACTACTTGGTCATATGACCAATACAAGCAGTTGGAATTTACTTGCACAAGTGGTGCCAAAAACTCTTAGAAGCATAGATATTGGTTGGCACCCAAGTCTCAAGTGCAGAATTGATATGGCTGTTGGTTCTTTCAGTTTGACCAGGTCTGGGTTGTGCTTATTGTGCTACGAGAAAGTAGAAACTATGGCAGCACAAAAATGTAAATGAGAACCTAATAGTAACTAGTTATACAGAGTAGCTAAAGGGGAGATCACATGCAAGGATCATGGTTTACTCAAACACTCATGACCATGGACCCAACCCACAGAGGTCCTCGGGAATCGGGATTCTCATGGCCATTGTATGCTTGCATTAGTATAAGGAGATAGCATCACATATAAATGTCTCAAGCACAAAAGGGACTCATTTGGGTGGAGAATTGCTCAATCAAATCGCGGGTGACAAAATATTCCTCACAAGCGGGAGAGGCAACATGCTCGAGCATAGCTTTGCTTTGACCGAGCCAAAGGATGCCTGCAGGGCGCCAAGCAAAGCGAATAGTTGGTGCCTCTACAAGCCCTGAGGTGCCTAGGCCATGGTTATTTAAGTTGGCTTCAGGTGCCATGGCTCAAACCCAGAGGCAAACTTTATGAGAGATGAATATGGATTATTGGTCAATGGGTCGCCTTTAGAGGTCGATACACAAGTGCCAAGTCCACATAGATAACTAGTGGCAATGACAAAGGAGTAATATTGAGCCCGAGCAACCTATCCACTCAATGCTAATTGATTTGAGTTGATAATATAACAACACAACCAATTCCGGGCTTGCATGGCCTGGAGGGAAAGTGGCTTCCAACCATAGTGTTCCAGAATAACAAAGACCAAGGCCTTATTTAAGAAAAACGAGAAACTCTAGTGTCCTAATCTGAGACCCTCATCCGTGAAAATTGGAAGTTTATAATCTGTAAAACACATACCTGAATTGCATCATTCATGGAGCCCAAACTTTGAAATTCAACAAACCCAAAACAGAAATCCTGTTGGTGGACAGAGGAACAAAGCAAACTCAATACATAATCACGTAAGTTAACATGAATCAAATGAAGCACCGAGCACGTGTAATTCATAAAATCACTTGTATGAATTTAACCTTATTACTTCTAACTTGGACACCCCCTTGCTTGATTGGTCCAAATTTCGTGAACTCCTCTTCGAGCTGAGCAACCGTCACATTTAGAGGCAGATTTCGGACATAAATGGAGTGGCCCTCAACTGTTTAAAAGTCAAATAGAGTATAAGAAAATGCAAAACAATCTGATAAAGCTAGAAATAAGTAACAGCAGAGCTGGCTTCATTATTATCACTTTCCAATGACAGCCTTCACAGATCAAATATGATCCAATTTGGCGTAAAAGAATCGACTCATATGGAAGTTTGTCTCCAAGTAAAAGTTTCCCCAACTAAACAAGTTTATTAAAACTAAAATAACTAAAACCAGTGTTTAGAAACAGTCACTCCGCATTTAGAAAAGCAAGAACCAAAAAGCATCACTACCTTCCTCCTGAGCATTCCCACTGTCAGGGACACTGACATTAACAGAAGCACTAGGTGCCGATGCTTCAGTCACTGGATCATGTGCCACTGGAACAAGGGTCTGTTTCTCAGTCATTGTAGGACCCACTCTTGAAGTATTAGCTTGTACATAAACTTTTGCGGGCCCTGAACCCGCTTTCTTTGTTTGAGAACTTAGAATTGATGCGTAAGACTTCTTTGGAGCATCTTCTTGGGCAGTATATGAAGCTGATTCAATAACAGCAGGGACATGATTCTCATTTGACACATGATTCTCATTTGACTGAGTTTCCTGGTCCACAATCGCTTCTTCCTCATCAACTAGTTGTGTCTCATTGTTCACCGGATCATAAGGTTTGTCTTCAACATTTTGAACCTCCTCAATGAGAGCAGTAGAATCAACCTCTGGAGGATCATAAACATGAACAGGCTCTGGAAACAAAAATTAAGATAATAATGAAAGCTTTATAGTGATAATCTCATACACCCCCCGTCCCATGTTCTTGGTCCTTTTCCAACAGGGATATCCCTAAAAATTGTCCATTTTGAAAGTCAGATAAAAGAGTTTCCAAATTTCCAAAGTTACCCATTTTAAATATTAGAAACGAAATTGAAAGTGGAAAAAGTGGAGGCAAATTAGGAAATTATGCAATTGAAAAATGGCCTCAGATACATTAATTGCATTGCCCCTTAAAAAGTTAGAATTTTCACGAAGGACCAAGAATACAGGCAGAGACTTTAATTGACCACGAAAAGACAAACTACACATTACCTGGATCGGGCGTAATGGATGCTAATGGGGTGTCATGAATTCCATTGACTATGACCTTACTACTTGCCAATGGTTCACTATCTTCCACGTACCTAAAAACATCATTCAACACAAAGTACCCTTTGTCTTGTGGAGCAAGGAAAAACGTTTGAGTGAATTTCCTTCTTATGTTGTCCATTCCAGTTAAACATCCGGTGACTAGAACAATCACCCCATCTTTGTGAGACTCTTGAGCATCTGCAGTTTTTATCTCAGCCTTGAAGTTCTTGTAATCGAAGGAACAAATCTTGTCATTGATCCCCTGCTCCATTGTAAGACAGTAGTAATTCAAGAATTGCTGTATGTCAATCAGTGGGTCAAGTCTATTCTATTAGTAACGTGTTTTAGTATAGTAGTACATTTCTGAGGAGGTAACACCTGTTTATGGAAGCAACAATGATAAATATCCCTTTTGACTGATCAACCATCAAAGCATGAACAAAATTCAGAAAAGAATCAGATGGTTTACATGGATACAAGCATCTAGAAATGCAACTCGGAAAGTAATTGTACTAATTGAATCTAATAATCTCTTTAAATGTTTAATCAGATGAATTGCAAGATAAATGAATTGACGTAAATTTGTGTCCCTTCTCCAAACAAGAAAAAAGTTCACTCTCGAATTAACTCACGTGTTCTAAAGTCATTCTACGCAATCAAATCTACCAAACATCCTAGGGAAAATAGGCATCTTTCTCATTTCTCAGTGCTGCGTTGAGTGGTAGAAAAAGAAGTGATGAACCTCAGAAAAAGGAAAAGAGAAATCTCTAAACTGCTGCTTGTCTACTTATTATTTCATACATGTACCCATAACTAAAATTTTCGGTCTTCGTTATTCACGAACAGTGGCGACTCCAGGATCTTGTGAGACGGTCACTTAAAAACTGAAAGTTAAGATGTAATTTCTTTAAGCTCCAGCAGTTAAGGAACGTCTCGATATGATAGTTTTTAAGTCAATTTCTTGAACAGAACTACTAAAGATGAATCTGAACTAAACCAAAAAAGAACAATACTAAAATAAATCACGAGAGGCTTAAGAGTATCTCCAGACTCCAGCCTTTACTCAAGTGATCTGGAACTCTAATTTTTGCTTAAGCTTTAAAAGGTTATTTTCTATCTCAAATTCATAATTGTACTATTAATGAAGTTTTTACTCTAATCTATCTCTACCAAAACCGAAATGGGACAAAAAATTAACTCAAATGATGCAGAAGTCTAATTTTACTTAAGCTTTGAATATTTTCTCACTCAAGTTTATGATTATGCTATTAATTAAGGTTTTACTCAAATCTATGTTTACTAAAACTGAGAGAGAGAACACGACAGAAAATTGGTGGGTGAGTTTTCTTAATGGGGTCAGTGCAGTATTTGGATGGGTTCATTTTCTACTGACCAAAAACACTGACCGAAAACTTGAAGTATAAGCAGCAATTTTGTTTTCCTCCATGGGGTCAGCCGACCCCACATGATTCAATGTAGCGGCGCGGCCGGCGCCATTGTTCATGAACAAAGCATAATGCTAAATTTTCCATCAGACTATTCATTTGAAAACATCAAAGAAACATACTGCTTTGCTTTTTTATTGCAATTTTATGGGTAAGTTGTTGATTAAACGGGAAAATAATACCAACAACTCAGCCATAACTACATTTTAAGTCCAAATAAACTTACTTCCATGGTTGTCACTGACGTCATTACACCGTTTGGCTCTGGGCGGCTTAATACACTGAATTCTTGATAAAATCGGTGAACCAACTCTGGTGAGTGGTGAAGAATATGGTAATATTGCTCAACAAATGCATTCCCGATGACTTGTGCAGGGGGGGGAGAAGGAGGAGGAGGAGTTGTTTGTCTGTCCATTTGACTGAAAAACCCAAAATCATGTTTTGCTCGAAAATTAGCACCTCCGTCTCATCATGAAAGAAGAACAAAAATCCTAGATTCACAAACCAAACTAGGTGCGGGGGCCGTAGTTAGATGTACAATCAAGGACAAGGAAAAGAAAGATTAACAGCGTTAAAGTATAGAATTTTAATCCCAGAGTGTAGGGGAGTAAGAACTTCTATGAACCCATCTAATACCTGTTTTCTGATTGATGAACAGAAAAACAAATGCAAGACTTGAATAGCAGTACAATTGCAATATATATCACTTAAAGTCCAGACTCGTAATGAATAAATTTTAGTATGAAAACAACAACTTGGTAGAAAAGACACCAATAAGATTTTCTGAAATCTTGAAAACTATATCAGGCTGAAATAGATGCAACTTGAAAAAAGATGTGCTTTTTTTATTTTCAAAAAAAGTTCGGAAAATTGTAGTGTGAAACTGCGTCTTCAAAGTTGAAATGGTAACCAAACGGGGACTTCAACTTTAGTTTCTTTTCATATATTTTTTTCCTTCACTTATCGTATATTTTCTTCCTTCACTTATCGCTCATCCAAATTCAAGATCCAAATATAGCCCAAGTGTTAATGTCTATGACTTGCTGAGAATATATCCTAGCTAAAGAAACACAAAATCTATGAATAGGTACAGCAAATTAACATGCATCAGCATACACACATACACCGACATCAACTCACGGCATACCGAAAATTAGGATAGAAAACAAGATTACAGGAAAAGAAAAATGAGCGGAAAATTAGTCAGAAAATGCCTGAAAGCTAACTACCCAAGTTCCCATTTCTCGAGAAAACCCCAAATGGAAAATTTTGTATTATAAAAAAGGCATCTAATAACAAAAAAGATTATATTACAATAATTTCATGTTCATTTCGTCTAACAGATAACAGAGCAAACCCTTCACAAGTTTTTTCCTTTTCTCTTGAACTAAAACCCAGCATTAGATCTCTCACCAAACACTGCATCTAACAAAATTAAACCAAAAAAACTAATTGTGGGTAATAATTGTCCGCTGCATTCGTATCAGAAATGAGAAGAATACCCAGGAAAATAAAGACTGATCTGCTGCATTAATCAGTAGTATCTTAATGTCCGATCGAACGAGAAATTTTTTATGAAACTAAAAACCAATTAAAAAAAATAGAAAAACAGGAACATAAATACGATAACTTGGTACGCAAATGAACTGAGCAAGATCTGAATCATGCGATGATCAATGCTATGAGCCTACGATGAACTTCATAGTTCAAAATTCTTCGTTAAAATACAGTACCTGTTGGGTTTAATGTTTGGTAGGAATATAGATGCGTTGATGACGATGCAGTTGAATGAATGCCGAGAGAGAGAGAGAGAGAGAGAGAGAGATTGAAAGGGGGAGGATCGGTTGGAAAAGGGTTGTGGGTGAAAGCAACCTGCGAAATTTTTTCTTTCTAGTTGGAGGAAACAAGCGAACAATTTAGCTTAGATTCTCTCTCTCTCTCTCCTGCTCATAGGTTTGACGACCCAATTAATGTCCCACTAGAGGCCGCTACTCCAAAATCAGACCAGACAGGATTAGTATTTACTTCTACTGTATTTTGCCTTTTATCACAAACATTTCAATTTCATTTATTTTCATCCGACGAGGATGTTTGTATGCTAGTATTTGTTTTTTTTTTTTATTAGCAATCAAAACATAACATATCTATTTCACTAAATTAATTAGTACAACGCTTGGCTAGGGCATGAGCTGCCCCAACTGATTGTCTTGGAACTTTTGACACACACACACATACGAAAAAAACTTAGATACATACAAAATGGCATTCAAAATAGGCTTCACAAAAACATCAACTCTATCGCTATTACAAAGACCCTTAACCACTAAGAGATAATCCGTGTCAACTTGCACAGCTTTCCAGTTCTTCTTTCTGGCCCACTCTAAAGCTTTGAGAACAGCGAACGCCTCTGCCATGAAAGTCGAGCATGCAAAATATTTTCCTGCACCTGATTCACAGGTTACAATTTGATCCTCCAGCCTACACCACGCTACCGCTTTTGTAGACACCCCAATTGAGCTTTCATACGCGTTTTGTTCCCCAATGATGAAAAGAAACACTCGAAAAACCTTTCGGAATGAAATTCTCCAAGTCAAAGGAAGTCAACATGGTCAACAGTGCCGCATGACACTCATCTCTCACGTACAACACTTTCTTGGTCATGCACGACATGCTTTTTGAACTTTGGCGGTGGGATTGTGCCGCGCAGCACAGTTTCTGTATCGCACAGTACAGTTTCAGTGTCGCACGACACTGTCAGGCATCAGATCCACTTTTGCAAAAGACCCAGCAGCTCAAATTGTTGACATTTCTTTCCCCCTGCTATGATGATTTCGTGTAGCCTACTATTTTTGAGTGCACATCAAGTATACTTGGTGATCAAGCACAACTCTCCCTTGTATATATATGTTGATCAGTTGGGAGAGGAAAAGAAGAGAAGAAATATAGAAAAACAATCCAACTGAAAAATTCTTGAAAAACCTCTCCAAAACCTTTGCCCAAGTTCTCGCTATGTCCTAATTCATCCATTACCATCATCCTTAATCTCCATAAATCAATCCCATACTCTCTCCAAACAAAACCCGAACCAAAACCCGATTAACCCCAGCGCTCTGTTTTTCGGTCTTAATCCATTTTGATCAAACCCCAATTCGTTCAACCCAAATACAAAGGCTTTCTCAGCTACATCAAGAGCAGGTTCAAAGAAGAAGTGAAGGTGGGAGCAAGCATTAGAGTTCTAGGAGGCATTTCATTCTGAATCGGTTTTGTCCGGAGGTATAATTTCGATCCTAATAGTCAAAATCTGCTATTTTGATGTTCTGAAGGGTGGAATCATGTTCAAGTGGGGTCTCTTAATATCTCATTTGAGCTTGATTCCAAAAGAGTTTGAATACTCAAAGTTTTAAGCAAATCAAAACCTCCATGGTTGTGCTATGTGGTCTAATTTTCATACCATATGGCATTATCAATTGAGGAGGGACATTTCATTCAAAAACATGAGTTTTCTGTTCTCTAGAATAGCTTAGTTTTCCTCCATTTTTCATATCATGTATGTGCTTGTTTAGTTTTCCCTTGAAAATCAAAGTTTCAAACTGTTACTGCTTGAACAGTGCTACACGACACTTTATCTGTATTGCACAACACAGGTAAAGTATCGCACGGTACTCTTTTCCAAAACAAAAAATTTCAAATCATTTTCTCTACAGAGCAGTTTGGGATCTTGATTTTCTGTTTAATTGTTTGCTGTTATGTTAATTGTCATGTTATTTACTTGTTTTCATTATTATCATCTGCTTTGCATGATTAATTGTTTATTTGTTAAAGTTTGGCATTAAAATATTTTCTAAAAATTCCACAAATATTTAGTAAAGACCAATTTTTAATCGAGCGAGCGGGGTGCATTAAAACCCTTCCCCGTTCGTAACCTAGCTCCCGAATCCAAAACGAATCTCTAGTTTTCAAATTGTTTTCTAAATCATTTTCGAATTAGTTTCTCGGGTCTTAAACCATTTTCCAAAAACCCGGGTGGCGACTCTCTTTTTCAAACAAACAACTTTTTCAAAAACCAGAGTGGAGCCGACCATCCACAGCTTTCTTCCAAGCTGCATCCACTATAATCTTAACAGGATGCCCCAATTGTGGTTCCTCCATAACATTTTGCAAAACAACCTAATGAGTAGACACCAAGCCACCATGAAGTTGCAAGCTTCTATTATCTCCAACCTATTTCTGCAATAATTTACAACACATTTGATAATTAAGATAAGCATTTTTCACAACTAATGGGACCTCCTTCCTGCATTTGCGAAAGACAAGTTGATTATGACTACACCAAATAGCCCATAAAATAGAAATAGACTCCAAAATAGCATAATTATCAGGAGCCCTTTTCCAACCATCCTACAAACCACTCATGAAAACTAACCGGATTGCCAATTGAAAAATCAAAATCCAGCCTAGAAAGTCTCCACACTCTTTTCGCCATTTCACACTGAAAAAATAAACGTTCAATTGATTCCCACTCCCCATCACAAACTGGGCACACCAGATCCTTGGTCAGATTTCTCCGAAACAAGACCATTCTAACCGACAAAATTCTATGAACAACTTTCCAGACAAAAAGTGTTAGCTTAGGCGGCAAGTTCATTCCCCAAATCTTTCTCCAAGTAACATCTTTACTCACATCCCCACAGTAGTCATAAACATCCTTACTCGCCAGGAAATAAGCAGATTTCACCAAAAACCTTCCATCCCGAGCAAGCTTCCAATGACACTCATCCTGAATCTCACATCTAGGTATATGGATCGAAAATATATTCTTCACCATCTCCCTAGGAAATAATTGCTTAACTAATGGCTTCCTCCATTTAAAGTTTCGCCAATCAACTAAGTTTGACACCTTAAAATTACAAATACTAACAGGTTTCCTGCCACAAACATAAGGGTTCTGCACACCAGGAATCCAATGATGCCCAAAAACACTAATGTTTTGCCCATTACCCACCTTCCAAGCTAAACCCTTCAAAAAAAGCTCCTTACCCCACAATATACTTCTCCAACCCCAAGAACATCTAGTTTTAGGACTACATTCCAAAAAAAATTCTCCTTGACCATATTTCCCAAGTAAAACTCTCGCCAAAAGAGAGTTAGGCTCTTTAATTAACCTCCACGCCTATTTGGCTAAGAGGGCCTGATTAAAACAACCAACATCCCTAAGCCCTAATTCTCCCATGCGCATGGGTTTACATAACTCCGACCACTTCCTCCAAGGTATTCCCCCACCATCACCCTTGCCCCCAAAAAACCTAATAATGATGCTTTTAACCTTATTCATAAAATAATTTCGAGCCCGAAAAACAGAAAACAAGTAAATAGGTATGGTGGAAAGAGTGTGCTTCACTAGGACCAATCTACTATCAAAATTTAAACACGGCACCCGCCACTTAGCCAACTTCAACTCAAACCTATCAAGGATTCTCCAAAATAGTTCTCCCTTCCTTCTTGAAAAATCCATCTTAGATCCTAAATAAATTCCTGGTTTGTCCACGATTTTTATATCAAAAACACCCTTTAAAGTATTCCTCCTCCGATAACATATTAGGACTTACAAAAATTTCAGACTTAGTATCATTCACTCGTTGCCCCGCAAAATCACAATAAGCATCTAAAATCCCTTTAAGACACCAAGCCTCTACCAAATCATACTTTAAAAAGAAGAAGCTATCATCCACAAACAATAAATGTGAAATCGGAGGTGAATGTGAACTGACATCGAAGGTGAATATGGACTGACAACAACACCTTTACAAACATTAGAGTTCCCAAAATGCAACAGATTAGCAAACAAAACTTGACTCACCAAAATAAAAAGATAAGGGGATAATGGGTCTCCTTGACGCAGCCCACACTTAGGAACGATGACTTTAGAGGGACTCTCATTAACCAAAACTGAAAAAGAAACCATGGATATGCATTGAAAAAAAAGGTTAACCCATCTAGAACTAAACCTCAGGCTAGACAAAAATGACACTACAACAGACCATTTCACTTGATCATAAGCTTTATTCATATCAAGTTTCAAAGCAAAGTAAGACTTTCTACCCTTCGTACAATGCCAAATAAACTCAATGTTTCACGAGCCAACAAAATGTTATCCATAATGAGTCTATTCGGCACAAATGCATTTTGGAAATCCGAAATAAGGGATTTAAGAACCGGCCGTAACCTATTCACCAGAACTCTAGCAATGATTTTATAAAGAACATTGCACAAGCTAACGGGACGAAAGTCATTAACAGAGACTGGACTAGTAACTTTAGGAATAAGAGTGATAAACGTACGATTCAACTCCTGTAGCATGACTCTGGAATGAAAGAAAGCCATAACCATCTGAGTCACTTCTTTGCCCACCCACTGCCAATTTTTTTGATAGAAAGCAGCAACAAACCCATCCGGACCAGGAGCCTTCAAACTACCCATCTGGAAAACCGCACTTCTCACTTCATCCTCCAAAAAAGGAGCCTCCATGTCACGCCCTCGAAAATTTAAAGGATAATTCCTAAAGAAAATTCTACGTGGACGGTCAACAAGTCCACGAGCCACGTCAAATTTCACATAAGACGTAGAAATATAATAATCAACAGGTTACAGTAATCTAAGGGTACCCGCAAACCCCAATATGCAAATACATAAGTTTCAATTGTGTTTACAATCCAATGTCAAAAGAGAAAATTTGATTAAGTTACAAAATCACCTTAATAAAATATAAGTTCTAAGATGACTAAGTAACTCATCCATTTAGCTTTCAAAACCAATGTATGTATGCACTCCAAGCACTCCATGTCATGCTCCTTGATGGGTACCTGGAAATTGATAGGTTGAGCTACACTAGCCCAGTAGGAAAACCATTCTACTAACGCTAGGTGTATAAAGATGATAAGTGCACGTGAAATGAGCATGAGACAAACACGGTGGTTCGACAAATACGATGTTTCATGTTGAAAAGTGATGACTCATGAATGATATATGAATCAAGTTAAAAGTCCATGTGTTGACATTTATAAACTTGTCATCTTTGTTCATGAAAACTTCTTTTATTAAATCTTGAGTGTTTCATACGTGCTAAGTACTTAAACTCCTTTTTTCACTTCAACTCCTCTATGAACTCTAGCTATACATATATCGGGAAGTTTCAGGTCCAGTAACCCGTCCTAGGGTGTATACGTCCCAAATACTCTTATCCATCCTGTAAGAATAGTATATTCCATGTTTCACATGCCACGTTCACCATGCCTAGCTACGCTGGTAATAACAATATATTTCGTGTTTCACAGGCCACATTCACTATGCCCAGCTATGCTGGTAATAACAATATATTTCGTGTTTCACAGGCCACATTCACTATGCCCAGCTATGCTGGTAATAATAATATATTTCGTGTTTCACATGCCACGTTCACCATGCCCAACTACGCTGGTAATAATAATATATTTCGTGTTTCACAGGCCACGTTCACCATAATATTCCGTGTTTCACAAGCCACGTTCACCATGCCCAACTACGCTGGTAATAACAATATATTCCATCTTTCACAGGCCACGTTCACCATGCCCAGCTACGTTGGTAATAATAGACCAACGTTATTATAACGTGACTCTTTCTATCTTAAAACATATCCGCTCATCAACCACACACACTCATGCTAAATTTTGCAACGTCTCATCTATTCTTTACCATCCCGCCTTCTCTCATTTTCACAAACCATAATTGGCCTGTTCGTTTCTCAGTTTAGTTTTAGTTTTAGTTTTAGTTTTGATGACATCATCATTTCCCTCATTTCTCTCTCTATCTCTCTTCACTCATTACACTTGATGACATCATCAAAACTAAACTAAACTATCTAACCAAACACAACCAGTGCAATCGTCCACTTCCTCCAACAAGGATCCATGTGTTCAAGGAACTGGTATGTTAGAAAATAGCCTAAATGTCCATCAAAAGCCCAAGTACTCACTAAATTCTCAATAGCGTGTACCAAAAGCCAATTTTCGCTAAGAACACCAAGGTTAGTCCAAAAATGTGTCCAAGTATCTCAAGGAATATTCACGTGTCCAATAACGTATCCAAGTGTAAATTTAATACCCAAATATTCAAAAAAACGTGTCCAAGTATCCAATTATACAAAAATGCCATATCTTTCATGAAATATTCCATTTCCAAACACTTCTCAAAATATCCATTTATTCAATAGGGAATTAATCACTCTGCCGGATTTCGTGGGCTCCGTTCACCCATTGCTAGGGGCACACCGAATGGTGGCCCTAGTATTCACATTTATCCATAAAACACTTTTGATTCAAAACTCATTTAAAAACTTCACATTTTGTCCCATCATTATTATTTGCATCGAAATGTCAAACCAACTCCTTACATTACCCAAATGTAGCCAAAATAAAGTTGGAGGGATGTACGATGTGTCAAATATTCAAAGGGAGGATAAATGATGAAAATATAATATTTTAGCATTTCCTAACTAGTCGGAGGTTTTTGCCCAACTGATTGGGCTAAGATAGAGACAAGAACAATTTTTCAGAAAAGCCTAACCGGTTGGAGGTTTTTGCACGACTGGTTGGGGAAACTCAGATTTTCTATGAATTTTTTCCAAATCATGAAACTTCATCACAGGTCATATTTTGATGTTTTAGGCCATAAATTGGAAATGTCAAGCAACTAATGGACATAAATGGAGGGTAAAACAACCAACAATTGCATCAAACAACAACTCAATCCATAGATCACAAAATACCTCAAGGATTGAGCTTGAAATGAGTAGGAAATGCAAAACCCTTGCCTTTGAAACACTCCAACCGAAATAGGCTAGCTCCAAGCAAAACCACGGAGACTCAGACTCCAAATCACGCGTTGAAGTAGGATATGAGGTTGAATCTTGAGTTTGAGGAGTGAGAGGGGTGGATTTTGGAAGAACTTTGAGAGGGGGAGAAGAGAGGGAGAGAGGGCTGATTTTAGAGAGAGGAAAGGAGTGTATATTTTTGAGCAAAAATCAGTCATATACACTTATATATACACCCCATTTATGCACTTACCCCCCTTAAGTTTCTAATGTGTTATAAATGAACCCAAGTGCAATTGCCACACTCACATTGACCCCACATTAACTCATTTTCAATATCTCACATTTCCTCAATATTATTCTGAAAAAATTATACGAATTTACGGGTCCTTACACTCAAACTCTTGAATTTGAGTTTCACTAAGCCCAATTCCTAGCGCCAACAAAGGTTGAATAAATTGAGAAAGCTCTCCCCTATTAGAACTGGTATCAACACCCCCTTTTGTAGCATTACCATCAGCACCCCCATCAAACAAATTCTGAAAATGAGAAACAAACATCTCTTGAATCCTAACTGGATCCGTAACCAAATCCCCACCATCACTCTTTAGCACACAATTCTGTTTTTCCTTGCTCTTATCGAAGCTGCTTTATGAAAGGAGCTTGTATTGCGATCCCCTAAAGCTAGCCACCTTTGTTTAGCCCTTTGAACCCAATACACCTCCTGTCACTCAAGTAATTCATCATACTCCTGCCTTAAACGCTGTTCTTGTTCAACTAACTCAGAACAAATCCCATTTTCCTGCCTTACTGATGTTGCCAATTTACCTTGAGCATGCTCCAACTCTTTTTTGATACTCTCCAACTGTCTTGGGAAATATTTTATAGACAAAGAGCTCCAATTACACAGATGCCTTAGAAGTACTTTATGTTTTTAGACTAAGCTGAAAGCCACAAACACACTTTACGAGTGATCTGACCAACCTCCTCACATTGTAACCATGATTCTTCAAATATCTTAGGCTTATATTTCCTTTCACATGACCATTGTGTGTTAAGCACCAAAGGGCTGTGATCGGAGCGATGGATCGGTAATGAACAAATCGCTGCCTGAGGAAAACGCACAAACCAATCCGGACTCCCCATTGCTCGATCCAATTTTTTAAATGTAGCCTTGCTCCACTTCCGATTGTTCGTCCATGTATAAAAAACCTCATAATTACCCACACCTCTAAATTTAAACTTATTTACAAAGTCCCACAACTAACCTGCACCATATATCACACAATTGTGAACACTATACTTCTCCCTATAAGACAAAATCTGGTCATAATCGCCTAAAACAAGTTTTGGAAGGTTCCATTTAACCAGAACATCTGCTAGCATAGTCCACGTCTGACGCTGACCCTATAGATTAGGATGACCGTAGACCAATACAAGCAACGACTCCATCCCTCTCTCATCCATCACCTTCAAGATCAAAAACCTAGGGTGCACCTTGATCAGCACAATACGATAAGAATCATCCCATGCCGCCCACAAACCGCCTGCTTGGCCTACCGAATCAACTCCAGTGTAAAACTTAAACCTAATATTCAACCCTAAACCCTGAAGTTTTTTTTGAGCAACGCTTAGTCTCCATGAGAAAGATCAAACTAACCTTGTGTTGCTAGACCAAATCACGAGTTGTTTGAACTGTAAGAGCTTGGCCCATGCCCCTACAGTTCCAGCTAAGAATACTCATCGTGAAGGAGGAGGTTGATGAGGGCCAACCTCCTCCGAAACCCCGTTTTTTGAATCAAGACCATCACTTTTAACCATAGAAGCACAACACTGCCAGACATACCTTCGTAACTCCTCTGCAAGCTTGGATTGAAACTCCATAATTTCAACTTGTTCAACCCAAACAGACATCTCCTACCTAACTGTTTCATCAGCCTCACCAATAGGAACTCTTTGTAACTGATCAGAGATTAAATTAATAGCCCTATTCCATACAACCTGATGAAGCTCCTCTGTGATTCTCTGTCGAGTTGCAACCGAACCACTATCCACATCAGCCAAATCCCCCATAGTCTCTGCAGAGAAAGTGTGAGCAGCAGTCCGCTTACACGGAGAACAATTGGAGCTTTCACCCTCAGAACTATATTACTCTCTACTCTACTTTAGTTGGTCATCCCCGTCGCACTAAGAAATTTCTCTCCTGTCTTATTCTCCTATTCTAAACTGTGGAAAAGGCTACAATACACACCCTTTATTTGGGTGTGTATGATACACACCATACACACCCCTATAAAAGTTACGATTTTTTTTGTAAAAGTTACGAATTTTTTTATAAAAGTTACGAGACACACCAAAATGTTACAAATCATAGAAAATGTTACGAATCACATTGCTGAAAAGTTACAAAAAACTAAAAAATGTTACGATTGCCGATGAGGTGGCACAATCTCCACCATACAATAGGTGCATATGGTACGGTACACCCAAATAAGGGGTGTGTATTGTAGCTATTTCCTCTAAACTGTAAAAAGACTTTTTTATGTTTACTCCCGTGCTAGTTTTACTAATTTTTTTTTCCACTAAATTTCGTATTATGATCGCATTCATATGCCAATTATGCCCTTTATTATTCTTTTTAATGGAATTGGTGGATTAATCTGGTAGGAAAAAAAGGAACTCAATAATTTAGTTTGTAAGTCTCTAAAATACGTTTTGGTGGAAATAAACTGATTGGCAGACACAGATCTTGCTATTGGGCCAAATGGGGCGTGAATCATTTGGTTTGTAACAGGTTGGGCAAGGGCTTTGAGCCCACATGCAACTCTCTTGAATGAAACTCTAGGAACGCCACATGCAACTCTCTTGAATGAAAAAAAAGTTGATAAAGTTTCTATATATGTGTGGAAATAACTGCTGAAATTTCAAGTTATCGACAATTTTTCTGTCACGGTTATAAAATTAAATGTGATTATGTAAACATACACTCTCGTCTTCTTTTAAGAACTACTCCCCTTTGTCTCTAAATTTTGGTCCCAGTTCTATTCTAATCTAAAAAACTACTTATAACTTTAAATCGGTAATAAATTTTATATTTAATATAGATCTTGTTTGATAGATCTAAATTAATTCTGTAAGACAAAGTTTTCAAAATTTCGTAAAACAATGTAAATTACGAGATATAATAAATTGAAAATTGCTCGAACTCCCAAAAGGAACAAATAAATTGGGACGAATGGAATAGTAAGTAGCAATTGTTGTTTTATAAACTATATTTTTTGTTATTAATATAAAAATATATATGATTCGGGTCTCCATTGAATACAAACCTGCGTACACCACTCTGCATGGCTGCAACTCGTGGAATAGCAGCCATGCAGGCATTTATACCGAACGGTGATGGAGCAGATTCAGCAGTTAGCCCATCAAGATGATTAGATATCTTTAGTACCACATGGAATGAAGCCCAAGAAGCCATTAAAGGCTATTGCGGCCCAAACCCCAAGTCCGAGCAGCCCACGCCACAACTCTCTCAAACCATTATCAAACAGCCGCAACCGGCCGACGCGGAGAAGATGACGACGGAGAAGACTTTCGACGTCGATGATTTTCCGAGGCCGTAATCGACTGATAAAGTTGAGGAGGACGATAATGGCATTTGGCGGAGGCTACCAGGAATGAAATTAGGTCAGTTTCGCATTTCAAAAGATATTCTCTGTGACTCCTCTTTGTTTTCAGTTTTCACATATAGGGTTTTGAAAAATTGAAGAACCTAATTTCTTGGATATCATTGGAATACGTAGAATAAAAAACTTGGAGTTTGTTTGGTTTATTCCGGAAGATTTTCGGGTAATGAGCGGAGAGATAGATAGAGAAACGAGAGTAATAACTGAATCAAAAATTTATTGGGACCGTGCGCGTGCTGTGAGAGGGAGTGGTTATGGAAACCAAAGCGAACATTTGAATTATTCTGAAAAAATACATTATTTTTAACTTATCAGTTTTGCGAACCGGATTGTCAGTCATTTTGGCACGGAGGGAGTATTTTTTGGAATGGGAGGCCCCATGGGTTTTAATACCTTCGCGTGACAGATTATTAAGTGTCCTGAGGCAATACGTGGCGGGAGATTGTGGCAGGAGATTATTAAGTGTCTTGAGGCAACACGTGGCAGTTGGCACGAGTATTGAATAATTTTTCCTCCGCCACTGCCTCTATTGGTAATGGGCTAATGGTCGTCTCCAAATTTCAGTTTGCATTTGATCACTACTTTTTTCAAGGGCTGGAATTGGAATTGATTTACTGCATAAAGATTTCAGCTTCAAGCATTGCCTAGACTCACTTGATAAGGGAGTACTAAAGGATACTTCGAGTTGTTAAGATTTTGGTGCATATATGTTCTTGCATGTGTTCTTTTGAGAAAAGAATTTTGTAGGAAAATTATGACGTAGTAGTAGTTAAACTGTGTAGAGAACCAGTTTCAGAATACGATTCGTGTATAATCTTTGTATATTTAGCCGATCAAGATGACAGAAAACATATCCCAGTAGAAAAGTTAAAATGTGGATACATCGTTTGGCAACTCTGCGGTAAAAAAATGCAGGAAAGTTGGAGATTTTCGTACTTTTATTCTATTTCCAACAACTGTCAAATGGGTATAAGAGTGTAACCGGTTTTCTATGGATTTCCAGAGGGGGAATTTGGGCGGTTTCTAAATAACATAATGTGGAATTTGGAATGACTGTACAATTTGCCATCAAAAGGAGGAGTGTGGGGCTCTTTAACATTTTAGATGGAGCTTTATCCTCATAGCTTGAGGTGCTTGAGTATTTGTACATTGAGTAACTTTGGATTAATTCTCCCCCAACCCCGCCCTATAAGTAAAAAACATCAAGAGGAGGCAACCTATATAGAAACCTTGCGAAAACAATGGTTGAGTCTCAAAGAATCCAACAAATGTTAATATTCCACACTTGTGTAAGTGCTACAGAGTCAAGCAAAACTATATATGGTGCTTTAGGTTAGGTCTCAACTCCTCCCCCTCTACTCCACCAAGATCTGACTCTGCATGTTAGCCAACAAAACATCTCTAGGTTACTACGTTTTACTAAATTTTTTTTTAATCAAGTTTACGTCAGATGATAAACACAAGACAAAAGGGTGAAAAGCCTGCATTTCTTGTTTTCTTTGCTCCCCGACCCCAGCCCAGATTGCAAGAAATCTTCTATTACTTTATTGACTAGGTCCAATTATCCACCCAAGTGGATGGGATGGAGAAGCAGGGGATCACACCCCAGTGTCGGTAGCTACCTCCCATCCATTTTCTACTCGTAGCCTTTAAGGCTGTGTCTTCCTTTCTTTGTATATATATACTTGTACTGAGTGAGAGGAGAGGTGTGGTGTAGCAATGTGAGTTTAAGAGGGAGGTCTGTGAGGGGGAGCTGTGAACGGAGTTTTTCCTGAAGATTCTCTGTGTGCGCAAGTGTCCCTTCAGTCCAACATTACTCTTGGTAAAACTTAAGACCTATGTGGAATATTCTAAGTTTCTGAGGTATCAACGACTCACACTCAACACTTGAGTAAGGTACCAACTACCAAGTATGTTGAAGGTGTGCCCGTATGCTTAATTGGACACACACTCATCTAGTCTGTTCAGGTCATCGAGTTTGCAATATATTTTAGTTGGTCTAATTTCATCTCAAGGACTTGGGGGCCATAATTTTTTTTTCATATTGCACAACATATGATTAAATAATATTTGTAAGGTGCCTTTGGACATTTTATGCAGAATATAGGAGTTTTAGACATAGTTCACGGTCAATTCAAAAAAATTCAAGGAAGTCATCTTGAGGCTTTCAAACGCATCCAAGCATTTGGTATCCGATAATGTTGAAAGTATACTTGTTAGGTAAAAAGTCAATTAAACATGTCGTGCCTGGCTGAAATTTTTGTTGGAGTGTCGAGTGCTGGGCGTGGATAGTTTGAGCATTTAGAAAAGAGTCCAGGCGATCTTATATACGGGAGTTTCATCTTCTGAGTGGTTTGAGATCCCTTTGTTGCTGTGGTTCTATGGATTACGGGTTGTTCTCTCATTGCTTTTTATTGTTGTCAGCGTCTGGGTCACAAAGCTCATTGAACTGCTCTGATACTAATAAGTGGATGATTTTTCAACTTGTTACCGTACCACAATCCAAGGGGAGGCTGTTATGTATGCCTATGAGGTAGTTTTCTTTCCCCTTTATCAATCCTAGCAATGTTTATCTTCTTTGTGTTGGTTGTTAGTAAAGATTTTCAGATGCCTAATGCATCTACATGCAACAACTGAGTTTTTGGAAATTACCATATTCGCATTGCTGGATCTTATTTAGTGATAGCTCGTCTTTTAGAAAGAAAAAAAAAGTAGAAGGGTTATCAATGCAGATCAAAGACAGACCATTGAATGAAAGATATGTATGCAGTGTGGCTCCACACCCGAAGCACGTGTTTAGTAAACAAAAGCTCAGTTTTCCAACACTGCGATGCACTATGTAGCGTATTACCTCTAATTTTGCATGAGGGTCTCATACAAGATCATATTCTTAAGACTATCCTCGTTGCCTTCACTCTCTTAAGTCTCAGCTTTCATGGACTTGATGATATTTGAGACTACTAGCAAACATAGAAGCAAATGCTTCAGTTTCCTGGTTCTTCAAAGCTACCCCAATCTCAACCCCACCATTGCCATCTCTGGAATCTGAAAGAGACAAAGCTCCAGTTTGCTTTAATGCTACATCCACCTTCCTTGGGCTCCCCCATCCAAAATCAATTTTGTAGACCTCAAACCGAGGTGAAGATGCGATACTAATCAACAATCCACCCTCCTTCTGTATAGAAAGTAATTTTATGATCAACTCTTTTGCCCCTTTTAGAACTCCATCATCCAAATCTCGTATAGCTTCACCAATTGCCCTGGCTGCTATGGCAACCCCATCTTCTTCCATCAACTTGTTTGTATCGGCATCTATGATACAACCTGTAATACAGTTCCCGAAATAAGTGGAAGGGATGGGAGGTTCCAAGCGGGCCCTACAATCAACGTTGATGAAAAGATGAACTTTCTGGGTTGTCAATTTTCGGGTCTTGACTAAGCAAACGCATGTGTAAGCACTTATTATTGCAAAAGTTGATGGATGGAATGATGGTTCCTTTGTATGTTTTTGTTTTTTGCTTGGTGGTTCCTCAGTTTGTCTCTCTTGCCATTTAGCTTTCACCCACTTCTTGATACTCTCTATGTTTGCTTGTGTCAGTTGGAATGTGCCCAACATCACATCCGGCGGAGATTTTGACTCCCAAATCTTGAGGCTTCTGTTGTTGGGTCCATTGTGCGCCAGCCAGCCGTTTAGGTAAGCTTTTTCGATATCAGATGGGTCATTGACTATAGTCCTGTCAAAGAACGGAGTTAGTTCAGGCATTAGAGTTGAGTCTCCGCCATGCCTGCAAATGGAGCCCCATGAATGCAAAAACATAGTTGAGGATTTCCCGTCGAGTACCGCATGGTGGGCGGCATAACCAATGGAAAATCCTGCATTTGGGAAAAGAGTCACTTGCAACGCCATAACGGGTGCTCTTGTTTCAGATGCCAATAAGGAGGGTACCAAATGATGGATTTCGGCTTCGCGAAAACCGTTTCCTGAGAAGTGATCGAAGTTGGCTTCGGTCTCTCCTACTGTAAGTGAAACTGCATCACCTTCGTTGTATTGGACAACTGGTTTGCCGGAATCCGGTGGCCATGTGAGATTTCCGGCAAGTGGTAGATAGTGTTGGAGGGTGACAGAAAGGGAGTGTTTTAGTTTAGGAAGGATGGTATCTGTGAGTGTTGTTTTCGAAACGGGAAATTCATAGAAGAATAAGCGGTGACTGGGATGAAATCTCAACCAGAAAATGTCGAAGAATGTGAGAGGAAGCGATGTTTGGGCGGCTGAGTTGGGGGAGTGAGGCATTGGTGTCACCCTGCAAACGTCTATTACCTTCACCAGATTGGGTTCTGCCATGAGATAAAGAGGGAGAAGTTGGAGGATGTGTGAGTGTTGTATGAAGTTCAAGAATCGAAGTGGTTATATGTTGTTACCAAATCAAGTGGTTGGAAACCACATTTCCTGAGAAAAACTTTTTCGCGGACTCTCCGTGAACCAAAAACTTGCAAAAAACCAATGACAAGCTGGCACAGCTGCGATTTTAATGATCCTAGTTAACTCTTTCAGGGAAGAGACAAGTACGGAAAGAAGACTCTAGGATCATTAAAGTTGCAGTCGTGGCAGCTTGCCATTGGTTTTTCGCAAGTTTTGGTTCACGGAGGGTCCGTGAATAAGTTTTTCTATTACAAGATACATGAGTGAGACTTTTTAAGTCGCGTGTTACGATCAAATGACTATTTAACAATTCGTTGAATTAAATTCTAAAGTAAACTTGTGTGATATATGTTTTAAACCTATTGAAGCTCCGATGCTTTTTATCGGAGTCGTATGCGTACATCATACTGATACTGCTCGGATACGCACGAAGGTATTCCAAAGGTATTTACAAAATAAAATCTATTTACTTCATTTTTAAAGAATCGGATAGCTTAAACTAGTAATTGAGTATTTTATTTGTTTTCTTCAAGTTATTTTTTCAGTGCTATTGGCTTAAGCCTTAAGGATATTTTGGTTTTGTCTTTATTCATTTTTTTGTTGTTGTTGCGTTTGTTAGTTTTGCGTTAAATTTTTTGTAATTATAGGTTCGTCTCGAAGTGAGGATTCGGAAAAATAAAAAATTATGAGAATTAACCAAATATTTTGAAAAGACAGCTTAATCTTTCAATACATTTTTTTTTGATATTTTTCAAAATATTTGGGTAAAAGTCAAAATTTTTATCACATTCTGATTCCTCTCATCGAGACAAACTTGTAATTACCAAAAATTTAAAGCAAAACTAACAAATGCAAAAAAAAAAAAAAATTGAATAAAGATGAAACCCAAAATTCCTTAAGCCAATAGCATTGAAAGTTTTTGATGACGAATTAATTGATTTTCCAAAGGGCATTTTAAATTCAATACGACTTTAATTAATTTGAACTGAATGAATGGCTCAAATTGTTCGCGTGAGATCTTGAAATGATTCTCACAAAGAGATATGTTCGAGTAGCATTTTTGCACAGATGTGTACTCCAAATTAAATGTATACACAATATTAAAATTTTATTTGTTTTTATTTCTGAGTATTGGATCGTTATCAATTATTTGTGACTAAGATGAAGTGATTGACACTGGATTCCCACAGGCACTCGTCCTAGATCCTCCCCTGTGACCCTATGCCGAGGGATTTTGGGCCGTTGGATTATTGATTTTTTTTTTATTTTTTTAATATTTCTAAGTGACCCAATGACCGAAAAACTTCTCGACACAGAGACACGAGAGTTTATTAGCGTAAAGGATCTGGGCTCACAAGCACTGGCCTGCAACTTCATTGACAATGGAGAGGATTTACTATCGTGAGGGTTTGGCTGACATAATCTTCTATGGAGTATTTTCGATTGGCCTGTAGTGAGGTTGCTTACTACTGTACAGCCCGAGTCCCTAGTTGATTTGTTGGACCAGAAGTACCAATTTGAATAGTTTCGAGGCCTAAGAATGACTTAAAAAATTTATCCTTATATTTACCCATCATCTTTACATTATACTATATTCTTATATAGCCAAATATATAGTATCAATTTGGAATTGGAATCAATATAATTTTCTATGCTTAATTGAAAGGATTCTCGAGTTGCCATCAAAAGATCGAATAATTTTTCTCTCGTGACTCTTTCTTCATTTCAACTCAACTCAAATTTGCTCCCATTTCACTAAGAGGCTTTTTGGCTTTTGGGGCTTTTCAAGGCATGTCATTCTCTAACAAGTCACCATACATCAACTAAAAAAGCCTCCCAAAAAAAAAAAAAAAGCCTTAGCGTAACGGGAAACACAACATGGTAGATCTCATTCTATATCACTCACTATCATCAACATACATATAGTACAAAGTGTGAAAACAACACCAAAAAAAACTGACAAAACAAAATAAACAAGCTAACTTTCATGCTTCATATTGCTCTTTGTGTGGTAATTAAAATATATCAATCGTTAACAAAAATTACGGGATTTTTTTTTTTTGGCAAAGACCAAATCAAACACTATCCTACCTGACAAATAGAAAAAAAAAATTGTCCAACTAGCTAGAATATCACTCTCGTGTCGTTATTGCAAAAAATAGCAATTGTTGAGTGATGCATCACAACTGTAAGTCTACTTACATCCCAATTAAATTGACACAAATACTTTAGACAATCATGTGCAAAAAACCAACTACCCAACAAAAGGAAATAACATATTGAATGATAAAAAAATAAAATTAAACACAAAAAATACAGCCAAAGAGATCGATTTTTATACTCAACAAACATCTCCTAAGCACCTCTTAAAGAACTCCATAAAATGATCCTTGATATTAACCCTAGTGTTCAACAAATTGCTGACAAATAATTTAGGGTTCTAAATTGAGTTTGTACTTGTAGATAAATTTTAGTTCCCAAAATGGCTTGAAATTTCATCCTACTTTATACAGTCTGCCTAATTTACCCCATCATCCGTACATTAAATATTGTTACATATATTCAAATATATATGAATTTAGAATTGAAATCAATATGATTTTCTAAGCTTAATTGTTGGGATTCTCGATTACGTTACCATCAAAGATTCAAAAGATTGAATAATGTCTCTCTCATGACTTTTTCTTCATTTCTTCAACTCAAATCAAACTCGGATTTCATCTTACATCACCCACTACCAATATGTGGTACAAAGCATGAATAAAGCGACCCATTAAACAAATAAAGTTAGGGAGATTTCCAGGAAAAAAGTGAGAATTACCTCTAACTCAGCCTCCTCTGCCGTCCGTTTTGGGTCAGATTTGGGGAGGGTTTGCAGATGGTAGATCTGGCTTGACCCTCCGTCAATAAGCCGACGGTGCTCCGGGGTGGCGGACTCACCGATAGTTACTCCGGCAGAGGTTTTTTTATTTTTTATTTTTTGGTTTACTTGTTTACCCCTTTCAAAGGTGGGTTTATTAGCCCCTTTTCGGGTGCTTGTTCATCGATTCCATCTTGTGCTTAGTGGTAGGGTTTGAGCTGTTTGCCTTTGAGATTTTTACTAGCAGATTGTGGACAGGTTCCTAGCCCAGCTTGTTGTTGGTCTGCCTCGGGCAGGGGTGCCATTCGTATTGTGTTGTAATAAATTTGTAGTCTTGAAAAAAAAAATTATTTGACCTGAGTTAGTACGATTTGAAGTGGGTATATGGTGAGCAATGTGTTTAAAAAAAAAGAAAAAGAAAAAGATTACAAATATATTACAACATAATACAAACTTGAATCGAATTAAAGTAGAAGAGGAAAGAGCTCTCGGCTCTTTGGTTTTTTGTTGAAAGCAAAACACAAACCAAAAAGATAATGAACAAAATTTTCCATTGGATGCCGAAAACAGCTGCATCTCCATCATTTCCATATCTCTTTGGGATTGCCGAATGTCAGCCGCAACTTGGGCTTTTAAACCACTGGGTACGTACGCTGCCATTTCTTGGAATGGAATTTGGGCTTTTCGGGGTTAGACTTGGGTTTGAGTGAACTTTTTGTGAGGGATTCGGTGGGAGATTGGGTATTTGAGAGGTTGGCTTTGGTGGTGTTTGGGTGAGAGATCGGGAGAGAGGCGAAATTGGTGGTACAGCGGAAGGAGGAAGAAGAAAGAAGGAGGAAGAAGAAGAAGAAGAAGAAGAAGAAGAAGAAGAAGAAAGAGAATGAGAGGATGTTTTTTTTTTTTTTTGGAGAAGAAACAATTCACATTTCCATCATTATCCGAGCAGGTATTTTTTAAATCCCACCATACCCGTGACTATTTTGGGGAATTTTTGGGATAAACCCCGCCTCCAAATGGGCGGGGCGGGTATCCATTGGATATGAGGAAATTGCCATCCCTAATTTTTTGTGGTTCCCATTTTAACTCTTTTTTAATCATAATTAACAAAACATTAAAAGTATCCTAACAATATCAAATGTACAACCTTTTCATTCTCTACCTAACAACTCTCTCTCTGTGTTGTTTTTTTTTTTTTTTATCAAGGAAAACACCCCACGGGTTACAGACCACCATCTAGAGCTCTCAGTTGGGAAAATCGATCCACAACTTTCGGGTAATCTATATGGGTTGGGAAGGTAAACTTCGGTGATATCACCCGACTCATAAGAAATACCCAAAAAGGATATAAAAAGTTCCACACATGAAACCACGATCTCTCAGGACGGAGATCGACAAGAGCAAAAAAACAAACAAAAATCGAAAAAGAGAAAGAACTAAAAAGAAAAAATTCCCGACAGAAGCCGCCGCCGCCATACACCCAGCCACCAAAAGCCCCAACTTGCAAAACACGCAGACGCGCCATAGGACGCGTAGCAGCAGAGGCAAAACTTCGTAAATTTCAACTCCAGCAAGCCGAGCACGAGTGAGTAAGAGGTTCCATGCGGGGAACTGAATGAGATAAACCTCCACCACCAACCGAAAAACCAGTCAGAACCCATTCTTTTATAGACCCCACCGCTGCCTTTCAGCTGCCATGGAACACCACCGCCTAATAACTCTCTAACGCACAATTTTTGGGGCCCACTTCTAGCACGTTTTGTTATATAACAAAACATTAGAGAGCACCGAATGCGAATGCTTTAAAGGAGCTATTGAATTCTCATTGTACATTCTCTAATCACTTCCAACCAAAAAATACTAATGTACCCCTAATAGTTCAACATGGTTTGTCGAGTTTTAATAAAATCTTGTTGCCTTTTTCTAAAAAAATAGTTCAACTAGGTCACAATGCATATCGTAATCTATTATCCAGATTATACTCCAAACGCTTTTTGCATATTCATCCGAACGTTTCCATAGATTCACAATTTATTCTGATCATTAGCTTCCATAATCTACTATTCGAAATTCAAAATTATGATCCCAAAAACACAAAAAGAAAAAAAACTCCCAAACACCCCCTTCATACAATTTGCAAATGAATTGTGAGAGTTTTTGTAAAGAATCAAATCGGGTTTCGCAGTGGGTCAGCCCAATGAAGCCCCAATACCCCACAAAACCAACAAATCAATTTCAGGAATTTTCCACCAAATCTCTCATTTTCTCCCCAACTTTTCTCTCTAGCCAAACAGCCACTACACTTTCACACTCCTAACTCCCCCACCGCCATGTCCTCCGCCGCGAAATCCTTCAAGAAGCCATGGCAGAATACTCTCGACGCCGATGATTTTCCGAGGCCACATTTGACTGATAAAGTTGAGGAGGCCGACAATGCCAAAATGGTCAGTTACACATTTCAGAAGTGATATTCCTCAATTCATGGGCCGCAGTATAGTACTCCCTCCGTCCCGCAAAGTTTGACACTTTCGGAAGTGCGTGCCATTTTTAAATTGCCTATATCTTTCAATTCATAACGTTTTATGTGATTTTTAAAACTTTGTTCAAAAGATCTAATTGAAATCTATCAAACGAGATCCATATTGCTTATATAAAACATTACAGATTAAAAGAAATAATCAATTTTTTCATAGGGCTGGAATAGTGAAAGTGACAAACTTTACGGGACGGAGGGAGTATATAATTTTCGGAAAGATGATATTTAAAAGATCAACTTTGGTTTCTGTAGCTTTTACTAAAGTTTTTTGGAAATTCGAATGATAAAGGGAATTGATATTGGCACTCCCCTTTTCTCTATTGGCACTCCCTTTTTTGTCTTTATTAGATAAAGTTACTAAAACACCCTTTTACTTAATAATTTAACTATCCTCCTATATTCGAAATGACTGGAATAACCCTCCGTATCTCCATGGGAAAAAAAAAATACTTTGCTTTTTTATTCCCAGGATTACTCTTGGAGGGAGGGGATTCTCGTTCGTCTCCATTTACTGTAGAGAAAGACGAAACCCTTACCCCATCCTTTCTTCTGTGTTCATCTTCCCATCCTTTCTTCATCCCTTTTCTATTCTCTTCCCCAATCATATCATACCATTTTCTACAAGTTTAATAATGGATGGTAATGGAGAAGGCATCTGTGCTTTACAATCAACAATGGAATTTACAAATGAAGATTTTGCTGAGTTAAACAATATACTAAATCTCACAGCCACAAGCAACATTGAAGAAATATCAGAGCTCTATAACTCATTCAACTCTACAACTGGTTCTGGTAATTTCCCTTCACTTTTACTTGGAATTCTAGATCTAGGGTTTTCTGTGTTTCTAAAATTTGTTTTTTTATTGGAATAATTTGCTCTCCATGTGGACATAACACTTTATTAACCTTATTTATTGGAATAATTTGTTTTCACGTGTACCCTGTTTTAGTCTTGGACTAGTTTGATTAGGTTAATTTTTGGAATCTACTAGCAGGACCACACGTCCATTATTATAATTATTACTTGGTCCCAGACTTTCTTACTTGATAGGATTAGAAATCTAATATTTAATAGCCGTGTTACTTAACAGGTTGTAATATGGAGAAAGAAATGTCCAAAGTGGACAATGTTGAGTCTAATGGCCTAAAATCATTGGAAATTGAGAACTTTTCAACTCGAGAAGAGCTCCTTGATAGGGTTCGCAATGTGGGATTAATGGAAGGCTATGTCACGACAATTAAAAGATCAAAAGCGGGTCGTTATGTTGTTATTGGTTGTGATAGAGGTGGGAAGTATCGTGGCTATCGTGGCCCTAGTAATTTGGCTGATGAAAAGAAAAGGATATCGGCATCTCGCCTTATAAATTGCCCTTTCGAGATATGGGGGAAAAAGAAAGTTGGCCATTGTTGGAAAGTGGAGATTAAAAATGCATCTCATAATCATGAATTGTCGAGTGATATGTCCGGGCATCCTTATTGTCGTCGCTTGTCACAAGAAGAGAGATAAAGGGTAAAACAAATGGCGTTGGCTGGTATATCACCTCGACAAATTATTTCTTCATTGCGGCTGACTAATCCAAGTTCCAAAGCAATAGCAAGGACAGTATATAATGCAAAATCTGACATTGCTAAAGAAGTTTTAGCGGGTCGTACAATGCTTGAAGCATTATTTGACGAATTGGGTAAAGGGGATTTCGCTTTTGATATGGAACATAATGGAGATGGACACTTAACTCATTTGTTTTTTGCACATCCTTCTTCAATTGCATTAACCAAGAGTTATCCATATGTCTTTGTGATGGATTGCACCTACAAGACGAATAAATATAAGATGCCATTGCTTGATATAGTTGGGGTTTCAAGTTTCAATGGTTCATTTTATTCTTGTTTTGCCTTCATGCAAAAAGAGGAAGAAGGAGACTATGTGTGGGCGTTAGAAAGATTCAGAAGAATTTTGGGCCATGACCAACAACCTTTGGTGATTGTATCAGACAGAGAATTAGCACTAATGAATGCTATTGAGCTTGTTTTCCCGGGAACTGCACATATCTTATGTGTGTGGCACATTGAGAAAAATGTCCTATCAAAATGTAAGTCTCAATTTGAAAAAGGAGAAGATTGGGAGACTTTTCTATCGACTTGGACTAGTTTGATTGAATGTCTTGATGAATCTTCCTTTAATGAAGCTTGGCATTTGCTTGAAGTTGAATACAAGGAAAAGGAATATGTTGTCAATTATCTGAAGAATACTTGGCTCCCTTTCAAAGAGAGATTTGTAAATGCATGGACAGGGAAACACCCACACTTTGGGAATCGTGTCACTTCAAGGGCTGAGGGTGCACATGCAATGCTCAAGAAATATTTGAATGTCTCCACTGGTAATTTTCGAGAGGTGAGGGAAAAAATTTGTCTAGCAATTGACAATCAGTACAATGAAATCAAGACTAAGATTGCTAGTGAAAAGCTTCGAGTTACACATAAATTTCGAATTCCCATGTTAAATGAACTTGTTTTGCATGTTTCTGTCTTTGCATTTGGAGAGCTTTTTAGACAATGTGAGTTGGCAAGATCAGATTCTGTCTTGGTTCCTTGTACTTGCCATTTTTCAAGGACCATGGGTTTACCTTGTGCACATATGATGAGAAATAAGAAAGATGGAACTTTGGTACTCAGTGATATACATCCACAATGGAGAATTGATACAAGATCATTTACAGATATGGATGGTGGAGCACACGGAAATGGAAGTGAAATTGAATGTCTTCTCAAAAGTTTCCACGAGAAATACAAACACATGCCTCTTGTTCAAAAGGAAGATAGCCGCAAACAAATTTCTCAACTACTTGACACCCAAATTCCATTGACTCTAGAACCTACCATTCAACCTCACAAAGGGCGCCCACTGGGTTCAAAGAAAAGGAAGGAAGATAGCTCTACCACTCGTTATCCTTCAGCTTTTGAGATTGTGGAAAAGACTCGAAAATGTGGTGTTTGCCACAATGTTGGACATAATAGTCGCACTTGCCCACGCAAGGACGAAAGGAATAGCTTGGGCCCTCATTTTGTCTTGCCTAATGAACATGTCTCTCTAACTTTGCTAGAAACACCAGGTAAGGCATTTTGTCTTGACTCATACATGCTTCCAACAATTTATATTTATTGATACATGTTTCCAACTACTTTCTTTCTTGCAGTTCAATTGGAGATGAATACATCACTGGAGTTTTAAGGGTGGTGAAGTTTAATATCTTGGAGATGCTGAATTTTTTTGGGGTTTGCAGAGCACAAATTAGACAAACAAGCTTCCAATTTTGTTGCAAGAACTAGTTACAAAATTATTGCATAGCAGCTAACTAGTTATAGACTGCCATAATCTATTTTATATGAGATTTGAATCATTTGATGAATTTTTGTGGGATTGTATGAAGAAGTATCAAATTGCATTTGCTGTGTACGCTTCGTTCATCCCCTGTTCCTTTTGAAATTGGTTGGCCAGTATGAGAGCAATCATTTAAACGACTTTAATTCATGAGTTTAATGGAGGGTACTTAAGGTATTTGAAGAAAAGTAGATTGTTTGTTATTAGGTGCAAGGGTGTTTTAGTAACTTTACCTAATAGAGACAAAAAGGGGGAGTGCCAATAAAGAAAAGGGGAGTGCCAATATCAATTCCCATGATAAAATGTCTAGATATTATTGATGCATATTCCCTCCATCCTATTTTTTTCGTAGGGAGTATTATTGATACCACGTGTCAATAATGACAGGTGAAACCTTAATGTAATAGAAAATTCTCATGGCCGCATTATATTGATCCGCACAAAACTTGGTACGGTGTGCGTTTTGAGTGTAAATTTGATCCACAATTTAAATAATGAGTATGGCTTTTATAACTTGTTTTTGGTTTCTGGGCAGTTGACAGAATTATAAAAAGACTATCAAAAACATATTTTTTCGATGGGACCGGCCCCGCTGCTATGGCTGCAAACCGATCGAGCTGCTCCGTGGCGTGGCTCGCCTCAGCCCGCTTAATAATCGAGCCAAGCTCAACGGTCTAAAGGTTGGCTTTTTTGTATAAGCTTGGTTCGTCGGTCTCCCCTCGATAAGGCTCGATGTCAATGAGCCAAGCCCGAGTATTAGGCTAGTTAGAACACAAGCCGAGCACGAACACTACAAGCTCAGCTCGACTCGGGCCGTTTGCACCCTGCCACTACTAGTAAAGGTCGATTTCAAATTTCGGTTTGCATTTGACCACTACTTTGATGCCTAAATTGGATTTGGTTCACATGATAAAGATTTCAGCTTCAAGCCTTCAAGCAGTCAACTAGCCTCACTTCAGCTTGCAGGTTTATTTGAGGATCTATATTTTTTCTTCCTCATAGAATGATCAAGGAAATTGAGAGAATGTTAATGGGCATTTTTATGGAAGGGGCCAGTTTTGCAAAATTTTGGTGCTGGTCAAATGGACAAGTGTATGTGTCCCTAAGAAAGAGGAAGGCTTGGGGTTCAAGGTTCTTAAGGAGTGGAATAGGGCTGCTATGGTTAGGCATCTTTGGGCCATATGAAAGAAGGGAGATACAACGCGGCTCAAGCTGATACATACATATGTGATTAAGCACTGCTGTTTCTGGCACATGAACATCCCAAGTGGTTCTTCATGGACTCCTCGGAAAAATTTTCAGCTTCGGGATATTGCTCAAGGCTGGATCACGTATGAGATTGGGTCTCGCACTTATAAAATAAAAAAGTATGAGATTGGGAATAGGTCCTCTGTTTAAGCATTACGGGGACTGGGGACATAGTGGCTTTCAATCTAGGCAGATATTTGACTGCTAAAGTTAGTTTCATAATAAAGGATGGGGATTGAAAATGGCCTAGGATAAGGAATTACTATATTTTTTTTAGGAGATTACTATATGAGATCTGCTAGACCTAAAGTAAGATGGCCTAAGGTGGCTTGGTTTAAACAATTTGTCCTGTGATAGGTAGATTGGCCAAATGGGGTACAATTACTAATAATTACTTGTGTGCATTGTGACACTGAAGAGGAGAGTCATTCCCATTTGTTTTATGTTTGTCCTTTGTCAGGTTGGGTGTGGCACAGTTTGCTGGTCCTGATTGGTTTATCCAAAGATGCAGGCTAGCGCAATCTCAAATTCTCTTCTCAAGTTAATAATTGCTGCTACAGTCTATCATCATTTGGTTGAAAGAAATGCTAGGATTTCTAAGGTCAAGAGAGGGGATGGGGCAGTGGTGTTGGATAACATTAGAAGCGATAAAAGGGCTTGCCTAAGTGTCTGGGTAAAAGTCAAGAGCATTGCTGAATGGTTTGGCTGTTAGCTTGCTGTGTAGTTTCACTAGTTTGTCTCATTATATTGATTGAGTTGTGGTTTTTTTGGGGGTTCAATAAGAAATTATTTACCAAAAAAATAAGAATGCATGGATGTAACTACATACAAGGATATGTGTATTATTGTCTTCTAACACATAATCATGATCTAATAGAAACTTTTATCGCACACATGATTTATCCTTCAAACTAAGACCTCAATGTACTCAACCCTATCTTTTATCATGTTTATGGGCACCTTCAATTGGGACGGCTGTGAGCATTTAATTGGTTCTTGGGGTCATTGGTGTCCCCTGAAACCTTCACGTAGGGAGGCAAGGTAGCGATTACGCGTCTCACAATCTTGCAGGCCAACTTTTCTTGTTTCCTCTATTTTCGTGTATCTACATTATGCTGATCAAAGAGAAGTAGGAGTATTTTATTTCTATGTTGTTTTGTTCTGATTATTGTTTGAGCAGATTTCTAACATCTGTATGTTTAATTGGTTTTATTCTTACCAGGGTCCTGGGTCGAAAAGCGCATCGAGCTGCTACGAGACTAATGATCCTAGTGGGCAATGTCTCAACTCTTCACCTAACTGGTAATCAAGGGGAGGGTTTGGTGAGTGTGCCCGCGTGGTAGTCTTTTTTTTTTTGTCTTTCTTTATCAATCCTTGCAGACTTGCAGTGTTTAACTACTACGTGTTTGTTTATTGAGAGATTCATATGGATGGCCCATCTACATGCAACTGAGTTGTTGGAACTCGCTGTCGGATAAGTATTGTGGTTAATAGATATGTCGGCCCTGTAATATACCATTTTCGCATCGCTGGATCTTGATTTAGTGATGGCTTGTCTTTTGGAAAAAGTAGAAATGTTTATCAATGAGGATCAGAGACAGACCAGTGAGTGAAGATGATATATGCAGGGTGGTTCCACCACCCGAAGAACATGTTCAGTAAAGCTCATTTTCTTAGATGAGATACCCTTAGCTTGTTACGTCTAATTTTGAAGGGGGGTATCATACAAAAACATATTCTTAGTCTATCCTCGTGAAACTCTATCACCCTCACCCACTCAACATTCAAGGACTTGATGATATTTGAGACCGCTAGCAAACATAGAAGTAAATGCTTCAGTTTCATGTTTCTTCAACACTACCCCAATCTCAACCCCACCATTGCCATCTTTGGAATCTGACAGAGATATAGGCATATAGGTCCACTGTTCTCTCTTGATACTATCTCCACCTTCGTTGGTCCCCTCCACCCAAAATCAATTTCGTGGACCTCAAACCGAGGTGAGGATGAGATACTGATCAACAAACCACCCTCCTTCTGTATAGAAAGCAAGTTAGGTATCAACTCTTTCGCCCCTTCTAGAACTCCATCATCCAAACCTGCTATAGCTTCAACTATTGCCCTTGCTGCTAAGGCAAACCCATCTTTTTCCATCAACTTGTTTGTATCAGCATCTATGATACAACCTGTAATACAGTTCCCGAAATAAGTAGACGGGATGGGAGGTTCCAAGCAGGCCCTACAATCAACGCTGATGTAAAGATGAACTTTCTCTGTCGTTAAATTCTGGGTTTTAATTAAGCAAACCCATGTGTAGGCACTTACTATTGCAGAAGTTTTTGGATTTTTCATTTTTTAACTTATGCAATGACCACAGTTAGGTTTTTGGATTCGTACAAGTTTTACAATCGAATGAGTATTTAACAACTTGTTGAATTTTTTTCTAGCAATAAACCTGGCCATAGTGCTAGTGGAGAGATAGCCAAGTGGCTAGCAGCATGTAATCACATGCATTTGATAGAGGTTCAAACATCACTAATTACAACTAACAATGCTGACTTTCTCCCGAAAAAAGAAAAAAAATCTTTGCGATAGAGAATATTGTTTCAAACTAATCAAGCTCAAAATTTTGTGGGAGTCATATGTGTACGTAATACTGATATTCCTGAGATACTCTCAAATGTATTCCAAAAGTATCCCCTAAATAAAATCAAAATTTTCTTACTTTTAAGGTGTAAGATACTTTAAACTAATATTTATTTGTCTTCTTGTCTATTTATGATTTTCAAAGGCTAATTGACTGGATTCTCGAGCTGCCATCAAAAGATCCAATAGCGTCTGTCATGAATCTTGTTCATTTTAGGCAACTCAACTCATTCAAACTCAAATCTCATCCTACATCACCCACTGCCAATATAAGATTAACAAGCTGACTTTCAAACTTCATTTTTCTCTGTGTGGTGTTTAATATACTATTCATTAATAACAAAGAAAAGAAATAGATTTTTGCAATGACCAAATCCAATACCATCTTATCTTACAGTAAAAATAAGTTGTCCAACTAAAATATCACTCTCATGATATTATTAACTTTTTGCACAACGCAGCGATTGTTGAGTGGTGCAGATACAACAGGAGAAATTAATACAAGCATTACAACTTTGATTGAAATGGAAATACTAGATACATGAAAATGATTTCAAAGAAGCTAAAATGTGATTGGGAATGGTTGCTCAACCTTCCTTTGGCATGACAACTGGCATCCCTTATGTCCTTTGTTAAGCATTACGGGGACAGTTCTTTGATTGCTAAATATAGTTTTCCTATTGGGGATGGGGATTGGAATGGGCTAGGAGAAGGAATCCTGTCTTTCAGGAAATTGTGGAGTCTATCTACTCCAACTGATTTAAAGCCATGTTTGCATAATGAGGATGGAGTAAAATGGAGCTTAACTGGGCATGGTGAATTCACTTCTAGATCAGCATGGGAAGCAATGAGATCTGCTAGACCTAAAGTAAGCTGGCATGAGGTGGTTTTGTTTAAACAATTTGTCCCATGATGGGCTGTTATTCTGTTGATGAGGAGCTTGTTTGGTTTATCCAAAGATGCAAACAAGCAACAATCTCAAATTCAGTTTCAAGCTAATTTTTGCTGATACAATTTATCATCTCTGGAGTGAAGGACAAGAGAGGGGATGGGGCAGTGGTGTTGGGGAACATTAGAAGGGATATGATAACTTGCCTAAGTGCCTGGGTAAAAGTCAAGAGCTCTGAAGTGTAGTTTGTGTTATTTTATGAATCTATTGATTGAGTTGTGTTTTTATTTTTTGGTTCTTTGGAACAGCTGATGTGGGCTTCAAGGCTATCCCCTTGCCTTTTTTTTTGGTATCTTCAATGAGAAATTACTTAACAAAAAAAAAAAAAAAAGTATGGATGTATCTACATATAAGGACATGTGTATTGTTGTGTTCTAACACATAATTATAAGAAACTTTTATCATATGGTTTATCTAGGCCCTTCCTTCAAACTAAGATCTTAATTTAATTAAACCTAATTTCTATAATGTATGTGGGCAACTTCAACTGGGATAGTTCTTTACCTCCTGAAATACTTTGAGAACGGTTGCGAGTATTAGGTTGGATTTTGGAGTCATTGACGTCCGCTAGAAACCTTCACACAAAGAGGCTAAAATGACTTTAGGATGATGACTCCATTTCTCACAATCTCCCAGGCCAACTTTTCTTGTTTCTTGTATTATATATATCTATATTTTGTTATTTCTACGATGTTTTAATCTTATTGTTAGAGCTAGCAGATTTATAGCATCTTGTGTTTTTAATTACTTCTTAATCTTACCAGGGTCCATAGGTCACAGAGTGCATCCAGCTGCTACGATCCCCTTAATTTGCCTAACTTTTTTGGGGCTTGTTGGCATGATCCCTTTGGTTGTTTTCTCTTAACTTTTACGAAATTCGGAACAAATATTAATATCATATTGTTTGTCGTGACTAGGAATCGGAAAAGTATAAAAATATTAACAAAAGTTGAAAAAAAAAAATCATATAAGACGATAGACTTTTTGGGTCTTTTTGTTGTCTTATATGAACTTTTTACTCGTTAGTCTATATTTTTACACTTACTTTTCTCGTCAAGCCAAACGATGTGATGTAAAAATTATATCCAAATCTATTAAATTAAGAGAAAATAACCAAAAAGACCATGTCAAAAACCCCGAAAATGTTAAGCCAAATGGGTAATGATGTTTCAACTCTTCAGTCGTCACCGGTTTCAACCTGTTAGTCGTCACACATCTGCAATTCAAGGGGAGGCTTTGTGTGTGATTGTGTGGTAGGTATTTTTTTAATTATCTTACTGTATCAGTCCTTGCAGTGTTTATTTACTTTGTGTTGCTTGTTTATAAAGATATTCAGATGCATCATGCAAAGTGATGGCTCTAGAAATTGTTAACAAGGTGTTCCAGAATTATTTGAACTCTAGTAGCACTATGAATGACTAAAATGTACAAAAACCATCAGATATTAGTGTGAATGGTGCGATCAGAAAATGTAAATGAATTAAAATTTTACAATTGTTCTCGACGAATTTTTTATTTTATTTTATTTTATCTTGAGTCGAGCAATATTAAACTAGCGCACAATTTCATTAATATTCTTTCAGGTGAATTGTGGTGATTTGGTTAGCATTGATCTTTTTGAACACATGCTCTTCTTTTTGGATAGATATAGTCTGTTAAAGCATCCAACTCAAAACCAATTGGCAATGAGTGGAGAGGCTGCCTAGACTCATATACTAGACTCGGATGTTATAATTAACCAATGTGGGACAAACTCTAACACTTCTCCGCACGTGCGACCCATGACCCGCACCGGGAGAGTTAAACAATGGATCCACAACATTGGGATCACAGCAAAACAAGGTGCACTTATGGCACAAACAACGGGGCAATAACTAAGAGAGTCCTGTCCAAAATCCTCCAAGGCCTAGCTCTAATGCCATGTTAAAGTATCAAACTCAAAACCAATTGACAATGAGTGGAGAGGCTGCCCATGCTCATATACTAGACTCGGAGGTTATAATTAACTAATGTGGGACAAACTCTAACACTCCCCCGCACGTGCGACCCATGACCCGCACGTGGAGAGTTAAACAATGGATCCACAACATTGGGATCACAGCGAAACAAGGTGTACTTATGGCACAAACAACGGGGCAATAACCAAGAGAGTCTTGTCCAAAATTCTTCAAGGCCTAGCTCTGATGCCATGCTAAAGCATCCAACTCAAAACCAATTGACAATGAGTGGAGAGGCTGCCCATGCTCATATACTAGATTCGGAGGTTATAATTAATCAATGTGAGACAAGCTCTAAGATTTTCATTTATAACGAAGCGATAGCATGATATTATCAGGAATAGATCTCTCTCTCTCTCTCTCTCTCTCTCTCTCTCTCTACGTTTTTACTTTTTTAGCATTATGATTGTGTACCTTGTTTTGGGCTAATGTATTAGGTTTGAATAATGAAGTACTAAGTTGTTGATACTGAGGGTAGGATAAGTTGGGTGGTTAATAAGGATGTTAGCCTTCTACTCTACATATTACTCCATCCGTCCCATAAAGTTGCGGCCTTACGAAACTACGGTGCAACAAAAATTCAAAATCAAAATTCAATGAGATCTATCAAACTAGATCCATATTGGCTAAAAAATTATTTCTGTAAGTACACTATTTTTTAGTTTGAAAATTGCACGTAATTTCGTAAGGTCCCAACTTTATGGGATGGAGGGAGTACGATATCTTCAGACCTTGACTTAGTGATGGCTTGTCTTTAAGATAAGTAGACACATTTACCAATGAAGATCAGAGACACCAAATTAAGCACATTTTCAGAAACCAAAGCTCTGCTTTCTTACATTAGAATGCACTACTTGAGATTCCTTATCGTTTCAACATTCAACATTCAACATACGTCTAATGTTGTACAAGGGCCTCATACCTATGTTACGCGGACTCTCGTAATGGTATAAGGTACTCGTGTGAGCTCGACACTCGAATAAGGGTGTGGGATATGTATTCGATAAGTTTAGTAAGATACTTCTATATAAAACCTAATTGTAATTCGAGTTTATTATGGAAGTATGCATAAACCTCTCTTATTATCCATGAAATGCGCTATAGAACCTTAAAACACCATTTTACGTAAGAAAATACACAAAATATAGAAACAAATTTGAATATTTTGCCGTGTTCCCGTATCCTTGAAATGAGAAATACTCCCTCCGTCCCCAAATTTTGGTCCCTCGTTCTATTCTAACCGGATAAAAAACAAGTTATAACTTTAATTCGGTAATGAATTTTATATTCAATATCGATCTTGTTTGATAGATCTCAATTAATTCTATAAGACAATGTTTTTGAAATCACGTAAAACAATAAAAATTGCGAGATATAATCAATTGAAAAGTGGCACGAACTCCCAAAAGGGACAAATAAATTGGGACGGAGGGAGTAGTTGAATCCGACATCTAGATACATATCCGCACCTGACATCCGTACCTGAGTCCAAGTGACATAGTCTCATACAACAACATACTCTGAAACTATCCTCCTGAAACACTATCACCCTCACTCTCTCAACTTTCATGGACTAATTTTTTTCTTTTTTTTGGTTCTTCGTGATAACAACGTTCATGGACTTGATGATATTTGAGACCATGAGCGAATAAAGAAGCAAATGCTTCAGTTTCATGTTTCTTCAACACTATCCCAATTTCAACCCCACCATTGCCATCTCTGGAATCTGAAAGAGATATAGCTCCACTTTTCTCTCTTGATACTATCTCCACCTTCTTTGGTCCCCTCCACCCAAAATCAATTTCGTAGACCTCAAACCGAGGTGAGGATGCGATACTGATCAACAAACCACCCTCCTTCTGTATAGAGAGTAAGTTAGGTATCAACTCTTTTGCCCCTTTTAGAACTCCATCTTCCAAACCTGCTATAGCTTCAACTATTGCCCTTGCTGCTAAGGCAACCCCATCTTCTTCCATCAACTTGTTTGTATGAGCATCTATGATACAACCTGTAATGCAGTTCCCGAAATAAGTAGGAGGGATGGGAGGTTCCAAGCGGGCCCTACAATCAACGCTGATGAAAAGATGAACTTTCTCCGTCGTTAATTTCCGAGTTTTAATTAAGCAAACCCATGTGTAGGCACTTGTTATTGCAAAAGTTGATGGATGAAATGCTGGTTTCTCTTGCCATTTAGCTTTCACCCACTTCTTGATACTCTCTATGTTTGCTTGTGTCAACTGGAACGTGCCTAACATAGCATCCGGTGTAGCTTTCGAGTCCCAAATCTTGAGGCTTCTGTTGTTGGGCCCATTGTGTGCCAGCCAGCCGTTTATGTAAGCTTTTTCGATATCAGAGGGGTCATTTACTATGGTCCTGTCGTAGAACGGAGTTAGTTCAGGCGTTAGACTTGAGTCACTGATACGCCTGCAAATGGAGGCCCATGAATGCATAAACATGGTTATGGATTTCCCGTCAAACACCGCGTGGTGGGCGGCATAACCAATGGAAAACCCTGCGTTTGGAAAAAGAGTCACTTGCAACGCCATAACTGGTGCTCTTGTTTCAGATGCCAATAAGGAGGGTACCAAATGGTGGAATTTTTCAGCTTCGCGAAAACCATTTCCTGAGAGATGGTAGAAGTTGGCTTCAGACTCTCCCACTGTAAGTGATAATGCATCACCTTCATTGTATTGGACAATTGGTTTGCCAGAATCCTGTGGCCATGTGAGATTTCCAGCTAGTGGTAGATAGTGTTGAAGGGTGACAGAAAGGGAATCTTTTAGTTTAGGAAGGATTGTATTTGTGAGTGTTGTTTTCGGAACGGGAAATTCATAGAAGAATAAGCGCTGACTTGGACGAAATCTCAACCAGAAAACATCAAAGAATGTGAGAGGAAGTGACGTTTGGGCGGCCGAGTTGGGGGAGTGAGACATTGGAGCCACCTTGCAAACGTCTAGTACCTTCACCAGATTGGGTTGTTCCATGAGATAGAGGGAGAAGTTGGAGGATGTGGGGGTGGCGTATGAAGTTTCAGAATTGGATTGAGTTATGAATAGAGGAAGATTCAAGTGGTTGATGAGTTGAAGTGTTAACCGAACAATGCTGACTTTCTCCCAAAAAAAAGAAAAAAATCTTTGCGATAGAGAATATTGTTTCAAACTAATCAAGCTCAATTAATTTTTGTGGGAGTCATTTGTATACATAATACTGATATTCCTGAGATACTCTCAAATGTATTCCAAAAGTATCCACTAAATAAAATCAAGTTTTTCTTACTTTTAAGGTGTTAGATACTTTAAACTAATATTTAGTTGTCTTCTTGTCTATTTATGATTTTCAAAGGCTAATTGACTGGATTCTCGAGCTACCATCAAAAGATCCAATAGTGTCTCTGTCATGAATCTTTTTTATTTTAGGCAACTCAAATCTCATCCTACGTCACCCACTACCAATATAAGATTAACAAGCTAACTTTCAAATTTCATTTTTCTCTTTGTGTGGTATTTAAATATATTATTCATTAATAACAAAGAAAAAATAAAGATTTTGCGATGACCAAATCCGATACCATCTTATCTTACAATAAAAAGAAATTGTCCAACTAAAATATCACTCCCATGATAGTATTAACTTTTTGCACAACATAGCGATAGTTGAGTGGTGCACATACCACTGGAGAAATTAATACATGCATTACAACTTGATTAAAATTGAAATGGAAATAGCAGATACATGAAAATGATTTCAAAGAAGCTAAAATGCGATTGGGAATGGTTGCTCCACCTTCCTTTGGCATGACAACTGGCATCCTTTACGTCCTTTGTTTAAGCATTATGGGGACAGTTCTTTGTTGCTAAATGTAGTTTTCCTGTTGGGGATGGGGCCGATTGGAATGGCCTAGGAGAAGGAATCCTATCTTTCAGGAAATTGTGGAGTCTATATACTCCAACTGATTTAAAGCCATGTTTGCATAATGAGGATGGAGTAAAATGGAGCTTAACTGGGCATGGTGAATTCTCTTCTAGATCAGCCTGGGAAGCAATGAGATCTGCTAGACCTAAAGTAAGCTAGCATGAGGTTGTTTTGTTTAAACAATTTGTCCCATGCTATGTTAGGTGGATCCTTTGAAATGTGTAAAGTACCCATGTCGGGTACTCGACACTCGGATAAGGGTGTGGAATCCTCGTCCGACATGTTTAGTTGGACATTCACCTAGCAAGAACTTATTGAAATACAAAGTTACTATGAACTATGCATAGAACTCCTATATTATGCATGAATTGGCTAAAGGCAACTTGCAAACATCACTGATCTCAAAAAGTAAAAGAAATATGCTAAAGGAGATGAATATTTTGGTGTGTTCCCGTGTCCTATAGATATCAGTCCTTGCAGTGTTTACAAAGATATTCAGATGCATAATGCAAAGTGGCTCTAGGAATTGTTAACAAGGGGTTCAAGAATTATTTGAACTCTAGCAGCACTATAAATGACTAAAATGACTAAATGACTATAAATGACTAAAATGTACAAAAGCAATCAGATATTAGTGTGAATGGTGCGATCAGAAAATATAAATGAAGTAAAATTCTACAATTGTTCTCGACGAACTTTTTTATCCCGAGTCAAGCAAGATTAGACTAGCGCATAATTTCAATAATATTCTTTCAGGGGAATTGTGGTGATTGGGTTAGCACTGATCGTTTTGAACATACACTCTTCTTTTTGAAGATATAGTCGATTTTCATTTAGAGACAAGCGAGAGCATGATATCGTCAGGAATAGATCCTCTTTTTTTTTTTTTTCTTTTTTCCCTCTCTCTATTAGCATTATGATTGTGTACCTTGTTTTGGGGTAATGTATTAGTTGTGAATAATGAAGTACAGAGTTGATGAAGTACAGAGTTGTTGGTACTCATGGTAGGATAAGTTGGAGAGCAATTTTGTTCACCCTCCTTAGAAGAGGGTGAACAAAACTCTCCCTCCTATTGGTTGAAACATGTGGGTCTCACCACGAAGTGATCTCATGCTTACCAAAAAGTGTATTGCAGAAGTACGCATGATATTACTTCGTAGTGGGATCCACACCAATTCAACTAATAAGAGAGACGGTTTTGTTCACCTTCTTTTAAGAAAGGTGAACAAAATTGCACTCGATAAGTTGGGTGGTTAGTAAGGATGTTGGCCTCCTTTTGAACACATTACAATATTTGCATTGTTAGACCTTGACTTAGTGATGGCTTGTCTTTAAGAAAAGAAGACATGTTTATCAATGAAGATCAGAGACACACCAAATTAGGATGCACTACTTGAGATTAGAATGCACTACTTGAGATTCCTTAGCGCAATTCAACATTCAACATACGTCTAGTTTTGTACAAGGGTCTCATACAACAACATATTCTGAAACTATCCTTCTGAAACACTATCACCCTCACTCTCTCAACTTTCATGGACTAATTTTTTTCTTTTTTTTGGTTCTTCGTAATAACAACTTTCATGGACTCGATGATATTTGAGACCCCGAGCGAATAGAGAAGCAAATTCTTCAGTTTCATGTTTCTCCAGCACTACCCCAATCTCAACCCCTCCATTGCCATCTCTAGAATCTGAAAGAGATAAAGCTCCACTATTCTCTATTACCATCTCCACCTTCTTTGGTCTCCCCCACCCAAAATCAATTTCGTAGACTTTAAATCGAGGCGAAGATGCGATACTGATCAAAAAACCACCCTCCTTCCGTATAGAGAGTAAGTTAGGTATCAACTGTTTTGCCCCTTTCAAAACTCCATCATGGAAACCTCCTATAGCTTCACAAATTGCCAGAGCTGCTATCGCAACCCCATCTTCTTCCATCAACTTGTTTGGATCCTCATCTATAATATAACCTGTTGTACAGTTCCCAAAATAAGTAGAAGGGAGTGGAGGTTCCAAGCGGGCCCGACAATCAACGCTGATGTAAAGATAAACTTTCTCAGTCGTTGGTTTTCGGGTTTTAACTAAGCAAACCCATGTGTAGGCACTTGTTATGACAAAAGTTGTTGGATGAAATGATGGTTTCTCTGTATGTTTCTCTTGCCATTTAGCTTTCACCCACTTCTTGATACTCTCTATGTTTGCTTGTGTCAGTTGGAATGTGCCTAACATAGCATCCGGTGGAGATCTCGATTCCCAAATCTCGAGGCTTCTGTTGTTGGGTCCATTGTGTGCCAGCCATCCATTTAGGTAAGCTTTTTCGATATCAGATGGGTCATTGACTATGGTCCTGTCATAAAATGGAGTTAGTTCAGGCGTTAGAGTTGAGTCTCCGCCTCGAGTGCAAATGGAGGCCCATGAATGCATAAACATGGTTATGGATTTCCCGTCGAATACCGGATGGTGGGCAGTATGACCAATCGAAAATCCTGCGTTTGGAAAAAGAGTCACTTGCAAGGCCAGAGCTGGTACTTTTGTTTTAGATGCCAATAAGCAGGGTAGATAATGATGGAATTTTTCAGCTTCGCGGAAACCGTTTCCTGATAGATGGTAGAAATCTTCTTCAGACTCTCCCACTGTAAGTGAAACTGCATCACCTTCATTGTATTGGACAATGGGTTTGTCGGAATCGAGTGGCCACGTGAGATTTCCGGCGAGTGGTAGATACTGTTGCAGGGTGACAGAAAGGGAGAGTTTTAGTTTAGGAAGGATGGTATCTCTGAGTTCTGCTTTTGAAACGGGGAATTCATAGAAGAATAAGCGTTGACTCGGACGAAGTCTCAACCAGAAAATGTCGAAGAATGTGAGAGGAAGTGATGTTTGGGTGGTTAAGTTGGGGGAGTGAGGCATCGGAGCCACCCTGCAAACGTCTAGTACCTTCACTAGATTGGGTTGTGCCATGAGATAGAGGGAGAAGTTGAAGGATGTGTGGGTGGTGTATGGAGTTTTCAGAATTGAAGTGGTTATATAGAGAGCAAGGTTTTAAACCATGGTTTTGTGATATGTAAGAGTAACGGTTTGAGTGTAACGTAGGGTTTGGTAGTATCGCACGCTATGTAATGGAAAATGGGTGTACTGGTCGTGAATTTTTAAAATTATTTTTTGATAAAAAAATATTTTTAAATTGCTCAAGTAGCCCGTAACATGGTTGAGTATCGGTCGTGATGCCTGTGAATCGGACACCGACTGATACATAATGGGAACCAGCCGGCCGATACACATGCGATGACCACAGTTATACTTTTTAAAAAGTGTTTTTTCAATCAAATGAATATTTTACAACTAGTTGAATTCAATTCTAGCAATAAAGCTCTCTGTAATAGAGAATTATTGTTTTAAACTTACGAATTTAGATACTTTTGCGGGAGTCATATGCATACGTAATACATGCTTCTCAGATACTCACAAATGTATTCCAAATTAAGGTATGTACAAAATAAAATTAATTTTCTTTACTTTTATGTATCGATTACTTTTAACCTAATATTTTATTTCTCTTCTGGTTTATTTGTAATTTTCTAAGTTTAATTGACAGGATACTAGAGTTGCCATCTAAAGAGCCAATATGTCTCTCTCATGAATCTTCTTCATTTCTTAGGCAACTCAGCTCATTTACCATATCTCGTCCTACGTACTTAAATTGTCTAAGTTGGTCATAGAATCTCTAAATTCTTGTAGTGATATCACCCGCAACAAATATAAAGTGTGAAAACAACCACAAACTCTATGTACTCAGGGCCGGCTCTGGGGTAAGCCAGCAAGTCTTCGGGCTTGGACAACCCACCCCGGTTGGGGCAACCCAAAAAAAAAAAAAAAAAAGGAACTGTAAGTTATGTATAAATATAAAATGTTTCCAATTGAAGCATAAGTTGTAAGTTTCGCTTCGTGGTCCCGGGTGAGAAATGCCAAATTCTTATGCGGCTAGAGTTTGAATCTCAAGGGCACCTACTTTTCTGGTACTTTTTGTCTCTCTCTCTAGTCTAATCTTCCTTTTTTTTTTTTTAGTTTTTATTTTAATATTAGCTAGACTCCTTCCCCTTTACTTAGTCCTTTTTTTTTTTTTCCAACAATTCTGATAACACTCCAAATATACTTATAAATGTATGTGATCAAACAAACTGGTGGTGTTATATGAATGAGCCCCACAAATTTATGCATGTATTTGTATAAATATGGGTGCATTTGAGTGCGACTCTAGACTTTTTCTTTTTCCTTCTCAATCCACAATGGTACGAAATCACATTACTCAACTACATTGTTAGAAATTTAGCTTTTAACATACAGAACAATAATGTACAAGTGATGTGTTCTTACATTTAATTTAAAAAAATTATCCAAATGGTGGAAAATTGAAAACAAATCAAGCGAGCTAACACGATTAATTAGTTTTTAAAACAAATCATAGTTAAAATATGAGGATCTTACAATTATATATATTTTTTGCATTTATGTTTTATAATTGTATCCTTTAGTTTGAAGTTTTGTAATTTTATAAAATTATTAAAAGAACTCCTGACGATGTAGGGGGCGCAATATTGAGAGTTTGCTTTGAACTCCTAAAATAACTTTTGAATTTTTGAAATTTTTTTACTTGTATGTTTTTGTAATTTAATATTAAGTGGGCAGCCAAACTAGTGGTTGGGCTTGGGCAACCTAAACGTTAGGGCCGATCCTGTATATACTTAATTGGCTAAGTTGGTCGTAGAACCTCTAAATTCTCGTAGACTTATAGTGACGTCACCGCAACCAAAAACTCATTTTCGAATTTCAAATCTAAAAATCTCAATCTTTCTCAATTTAAACACTTCAATTTATTCCCATAATGGAAGCGAAAGTTGTCTAATAAAATTGAAAGTTCAAATTTAAAAATCTTTATAAACTATCAATCAGTTGTGATTTGTGGATCAAAAAAATAAAAAAAATAAAAGGAAAGGTAAGATTTTTCCCTTTGGATACTATTATTTTCTAAAATCGTTACTATTAAGTCTATACAAATACTTGAGTGAAACTGCAAACCAGAAATGTTCTTAATTTTGAGTATGACGTTAGTTTTTATCCTTTATAGGTGTGTAGCTTGAGCCTCGAGTACATATTCATTACTTTTCATATGCGATCAGTTTGTTCTCTTACTTTTTTTTTGGCAAACAATCGTGCTTAAATTTTTAGACTTCGCAATGGAAGGCATTGGGAATTTCATAATGACAGTTTTAATTGTTGGGTTAAGTTTAAAATATATTTGTTTTACTTTTCCTGAGTTTCGTGATGAATGAATTTAAGTTTTGACAATTTACACTAATAAGTTGGAATTTTTGAGATATAATTTTTTTTTAGTGTGTGCACTTGTGTTGTAAAATTCAAAACCATGGATAATTATTTTTTTTTAGCGTGTGCACTTGAATTTTTTTTTTTTTTTTTGACAAATTTTTTTTGGGTTTTGACTAATTAACTATCAGTAGTTATGGAAGATGACAGGTTCAACAAATTGTAAGTCTTCCACACATTTCTGTTTTCTTAGTTTTTCTCACGCACATATATAGAAGCAAAAGTTTTCCCCTCCTATTTGTATTCACTATAAAAAAAAAATTATAGGTTATGTTTTGGCTAGAGATTTTTTTTCTTCAATCTACTTCTAATACATTTCCTCTTTAATCATCATGTGTATATCACATTAGCACGGGTATTTCGCAAGAATAATTTTGCTTAAAACTTCAGAATTATGGCTATTGCGTTTTCTTTTTAATCATCATGTGCGCATAGCACATTAGCACCGCTATTCTGCTATGATAATTTGGCTTAAGACTTGAAAATTATGGCTAAAATGTAGGTATGTGTAATTTTTAGATAGCAATAATTTTCAAGTATCGCTACGGTAGTTGTCTCATGCCATGCATTGCACGGGCTTTCTGCAAACACCGGGCAATTAACTATTCTATGAAAGTTGCTGCATAATTTTCATACTTAAAGATGTTAATCTGAGTTAACTTTTATACTTATATACTTCTCCTAATTTTTTTCACGGTGTTTAACCAATTATTTTGTCGAAAAGTCAGATATAGATTCTGATTTTATAGGAGAATCAATCACCACGAAAAATTAGAGTCAAGAGGAGCACGTAGAAAATAGAATTGTTCTACTTTTTTGATCATCTAAGGAATCCAATAATTAAATAAACTTTGTGCTTGAGAGTACAATTTTTTAGCTAATAAAAAAAAAAAACACATCATTTTATTTCTTGTCTCCGTGCATAGCACGGGTTCATGCTAGTATATTATAAAAGGAAATACTATAGTGCAGATCTCCTATTTGGTTGTGCACCATATGCATCCCTAAAATATTACTAGTTTTTAGTATGAAAGTTACGACACGCACCAATATGTTATGATTTTTAGAAAAAAAGTTATGAATTTTATTGCTGAAAGTTACGAGAAGAAAATGTTATGAATCATATTGCTGAAAAGTTAAGAGTTTTTAGTAAATGCATCAAAATGTTATGAATTTCTATGAAGTGGCACAATTTGAACCACCCATTAAAAGTGCATATGATACACAACTTTAAGAGGGGTATATTGTAGACTTTCCCAAAAAGTGTGAGAATAACCACAAATTGACAAAATATGATTAACAACCTAACTTTCATACTCTGTTTTGGTCTTTGTGTGGTGATTAAAAAATACTAATTGTTAAGGGGAAAATAAAGAAAGGAAAATAACTTCACGAATACGGAATCCAACAAAATCTTATTTGAAATAAAAATAAAAAAAATTTCCGAGGGAAATGTACTCCCGTGCCATTATTATCTTTTTTTTTCGCAATGTAGCGATTGTTGAGTGATGCACATACAACGGAACAAAGAAAAAGAAATGGATACGGTACAACTTATGCAAATACCAAATACATGAAAATGATTTCAAAGAAGCTAAAAATGAGGAAATAAGTAGAAAAGACATATCTTTAGTCCAATGATGAAGAGAATAATGAAGCGGTTTTGGACGCCGATATGGTGTCAGTCAATATTGTGGCCTGAAGGTCATAGGTTTGAGTCTCGGAAACAGCCTCTCTGCTTGCAGGGGTAAGACTGCGTACATCAACCCTTCCCCAGATCCCGCATGTGCGGGAGCTTCGTGCACTGGGTACGCCCTTTATATGGTGTCAGTCAATATTCACTAAAATGATAAAATTCATCTACACTGGCCTCTAAAATTTCAAGCAAATCTCTGAATAAGTCAATGATACAAATGATGTGCCATGAATATATATAATTAAACAGTAACTGACATCTAAATCTTTTGTCTTTAAATAACTGTGCTTCTTGCCGATATGTGTAAATCTTTTTGGGTCATTAAAAGGGAACTTTTAATTGGTCATGAATAAGAGTTTGATACAAGTTACAAGCAAACAGAGAGAACTACAACTAATTACTTCCTCGTATGGTTGCGTATTCTATTTTGGACTGTCTCTTAGTAGTTAGTGTGTGTTTTAAAAAATTAATAGACAAAAGTTTGTACAATTATTGGTTTGCCCTTTTAAAAAATTGATGGTAAAGAGTAAAAGGGTAAAAGTAGATGATAATTTTGGAAAGTGGAGGTAAAAATTGATGTGAAATGTGTAAAGTAGAGATAAAAGTTGATGTGAAAAGAGAAATGATGATGTAATTCCTTTAATAAGTTAGATTTACAAAGCACCACACTTAAAAATGGATGGAGGGAGTAATTGATTACAAAGCACATGAAACAAACAAATTGGCCATGCTTGTTAGTTGTATTTTTTTTTAGCTTTTGCTATGTCCACATCTTTAGTGTTTATTATGAGATTGTTCCTTAAACATTTGAACTATGAATAATCTATCAATCAAATATGTGAAATGCTACAATACGCACCTTATTGAAATTTTAACGAGAACCAAATGTTATGATTCATAGTGAAAATGTTATGAATTATATTGCTGAAAAGTAGCTAGACGCACCATATGTTATGAATATTTATGAGGTGACACAGTCAAGTATATCAATCTTTTGAAAGAAATGTTCAAGGAACAAAAAGCTCCCTCTCTCGCTATTAGTTGATTCTCAGACCTATCCCCTCATTCCATCAACTAATCTTAGTCTTATTCTTGGATCTTGGTCGCGAAATTGAAAAAAAAAATCTTTTTATAGATTCTTTGAATTTCTGTGTATATTAAACGACACGACTACATCAGAATTTGATCTATTAATTCCTTTTTTTTTTTTTTTTCATTTTGTATTAGCATCTTCTTTTTTATGGTTCCTTTTTCTTCAGATGAATCTAAAACTCCAAAGTATATCTTTTCACAGGTCAAAGAAGCATATTTAATTTGAATATTTTTCTATTTCTTTTTATCTGTTTGAAAAAAAAGAATTCTCTAATTTTTTTTATATATAAATTTGAATACAATATTCAATAAAAAGGGAGACTGGAAATGAAAGTCTCTTTCTCCCATCCGCTCTCCATCCCATTCAGTAAAAAAATTGAATGATCTCATTTAACTAATGAAACGCGAATCGGATGACTCATAAGGATTATTTTTAGTTCCGGTCCAATTCAAATAGTTATTCGACCATTCTCCAGTCTACCTCAACAATGAGAATTGTTTACTTTACATATCTTGTCAAGATAATCATCCACATAAAGAATCACCTTGATTAGATGTTGTTTGATATGATTCTAGAACACATTTATTTTGAAATAAATTGAATAAATTAATGTGTTTTGATTTAGTATTGCAATCATTTATTTTTGTAAGATAATTGAAAACTTAATATAAAGGGGGCTCACTTTTCGAACTCCGTCTTATTCTTTGTGTGGTGATTGAGAAATGTTAACCATTAATGGATACAGAAAGGAAGAAATAGAAAAAGAAAGAAAACTCTGTAAAGACCAAACACTGTCTAACCAAACTAACCAAACCAAACCAAACCAAACCAAACCAAGCCTTATGTCCCAATCAATTGGGGTCGGCTACATGAATCTTTTTTCTCCATTGAGCTCTGTCAAGTGCTGCTTCATCGCTTAAACCAAGTATACTCAAATCTTTTCATACTACCGCATCTCATGTCAATTTGAGTCTTCCCCTCCCTTGTGCGTTTCTACCCAAAACTATCCTATCCACTCTCTTAACTACTGCATCCGCTGGTCTTCGATAGACATGCCCAAACCACCTTAGCCTACTTTCCCTTAACTTCTCCTCTATAGGTGCTACACCTACCATCTCGTGAACTGTTACATTTCTAATCCTATCTCGTCTAGTCTTACCACATATCCACGCCAACATTCTCATTTCTGCTACACTAATCTTGTCTAACCAAACTATAGAATTAAAATTTCACTCTCGTGCCATTATTGCACAAAGTAGAATTGCTTTTTTTTGGTAAATGAAATTTTTATACCAACCAAACAACTAGGCTTACAATAGGTGAAAATCCCAAGCAAAAGCAGTACAACTCATCAAAGAACAACCAAACATAGTCATAAGATAAAGCAACAAAGAAGACTCAACTTCTAAATATTCTATGAGGTAGATTCCATTGGCTACCCATCAAAGGTTTTCTTGAGAGATGGGAACCTGCCTCCAAGAGCTGACCCTGTACCTCACATTTTCTTCCACAATTGCAGGACCATACTAGAATCTTTTAAGCATCCCTCGAAAATTCTAGCATTCCTTTCCAGTCATATATAATACAAGGCAACAACAAGGAACAATTTGAATAACATAGCATTAGAGATTTACCTTTACAATGATCACATGCCCATTTCAGATCCACATCCCATTGTCTTGCCCCTCTTTGGATCAGAAACTTACCCAATACTTCACTCCATATCTGCCTGAAAAAGCTACAATAAACAATAGATGTTGCAAGGATTCCTCATGTTGAGAACAGAGAACACACTTAGCATCTATTGCCATCCCCCCACCTTCTTAGTCTTGCTTTAGTTGCTAATGTGCCCCTACAAGCTAACCAACTTATAAAGGCCCACTTAGGAACACTCTGGGAGAACCATATTACAGTAGCCCGCGAAACCTTGACAGCTTTATGTCTCAGAGCTTCCCAAGTTGATTTAGTAGAAAATTGCCCATTGGAAGAGAGAGTCTATACAACTTAATCCTTTTTATCTAATCTTGGAAGAAAACAACTAGGAGTACCAGCCTTAATTTGCTGGATAATCCTATTCCTCGGTCTTGGCCAATTCTATATACCATTAGAGATGATAGTGCTGACCTTATGATTGTTGTGGGATGCACACACAAGAAAAATGAATATAATGCATACGATAGAACTTGATTGAAATAAGAATACTAAGTACATTGAAACAATTTTAGAAAAGCTAAAAATGTGACA